>PVHP010006625.1:12248-59859 GCA_004024765.1 Zapus hudsonius
GCACCTGATCATTCATTGGTTTTTAGTATTTCACAAGGTTGTTGAAAGCATCACCTCCATAGAATTCCTTGATGCTTCATTCACATTCACGTGCTAACAAGAAACCCCTAAGCCCTAGAAACTGGCAACGCTCATCTTTTCTTATGTGTGTATGGACTGGCTATTCTGGGTAGCCTGTGTGGAATCATACAGTATGTTGGCTTCTGAACCTGGCTTCATTTACATGAACCCTAAAGTGCCACACATCAGAATTTCCTTTTTTTTTTCATAGCTGAGTAACATTTCAGTGCCTGCATATGCCACATTTATTTTTCCAAGCGTCTGCTGGTGATCATCTTAGTTATTTCAGTTCTTTTGGTTATCATAATGCTGCTATGAATTTTCCTATACAAATTTATACATGAACACATGAGATTTTGCTGCTGCTGTTGTTGTCGTTTTGGTGCTGAGGAGTAAATTCAGGGCTTTGAGATGCTATACACGTACTCCACCACTGAGGCCCGCCGCCAATCCAGGATATCCCACAACTAAGACATGTTTTCAATATTCCTTGGAATCAAGAGTGAAACTGTTCTATTATATGATAGTTAATACTTGACTTTTCGAGGAACTACCAGATTGTTTTCCTCAAAATTAGTCTATTTGCTCCCCTCTGGTTGGTGTGAAACATTTACTTATCTGATAATTTACTCTGAATTCTAGTTCACCATGCCCCTCAGTGAGCATTCCCCTTCTGTTCTGTCCTTGACAACTCAGCTCTCCATGACACAGCTCATCACCTTAATAAATGATTCAGTCTAGTGTTGAAAAGCTTTAAAATCTTCTCCTACTCTAAGCCTCCTGAAACTCCCAAGTGATTTGGGCAATATACGAAAGAAATGAGCATCCTCCAGTTTCTACAGCTCGTTGCCTTTACTGTTCCAATAACATTTAATAACCTGCAAGGTGGACATGATTTGAAAATAAGGCACAGACTTCATCAAGAGGGAGCAGGAAGCTAGGAAAATATAACCTCTAAATCCAAATCCCATGTTCTATTTAGTATATATGGACTCAAGATCTGAGAGATACAGAAGGTAATCAAAGTTAAACAATCTAAGGCAGCCAGCCAAGCAAGTATGGTAGTGTAAACACACTAAAAGTGATTAAATGTTTCAAGCTAGTTTTTGTGATCTAGAAATACAACATTTCTTTCTCTTTCCTTTTTTCACTTAAAGACGTTTTTTCGATTAAGAGAAGTACAGAGCTCCTGTCATGTGGAAGGCAGGAGGGGGTAGAGAGCTCACATAGGAGTAAGGGCCCTGTACCCCCTCATCTCAGCCAAATGGACTAAGACAAGGGGGGCTTGCCAGAGCAAGGACCTGGAAGTCCATGAGAGATGAACATCCAAAAGAGAGAAATATGACATTTCTAACAGCTTGGGGTGCTATTTTTTAAATTAAAAGCATAAATTAACAACCCTGCATTTAAACATGAAATAAATTCTTCAGTCATGAGGCAAAAATGAAAGAAAGTAGCACCACTCACCTGGTGGCAGCACACCCTGTAAGCAAGATCACCCACAGAGAAAATACTGTTCTAAAAGCCCCAGTAAGAAATGTCAGGGGATTTTTAGGTACACTACTAACACACTTTTCCCACTAGGACAGCCCCTTGCTTAACACATGTCCTGAGGGATATACTGGAATGGTAAAGTAAATAATGTTGGGTAGCTTGCCCAACCAGCTGACTATGTGGGGAACAAAAGGAGCTGGATATGTCAGCAAGATGGATACATGACACCCCAGTCCATAAAGACCACTGTCTAGTGGAAGCAACACAGCTGGAGTCTGGGCCTAGAGTCCAGCGTCAATGACCCGAGCCACAGGGATGAAGAAATCATTCTCTGAATTTGTTCAGGCAAACCCTAACAGAGAAATTAAGTGTATAAGACTATGCATGCATATAAGTATACACACAGAAACACATATTTGTGTTGATAATAAAACATTATTTTTATGAGTGTAGAGGCCAGAAGACAGCTTTGGGGGTTGTTCCTCACAAAAGCCTTCCATCTACTTTTTTTGAGAAAGAATCTTTTATTAGCCTAAAGCTCAATAATTAAGCTGGGTGGCTGCCCTTAGGGATGCGATTCTACCTCCTCAGCACAGGTAACACAAGTGTGCACTTCATGGCAGTTTCTTTTATGTGAATTCTGGGAACCAAACTCAGGTCCTTATGTTTGCAAGGTAACCATACCCCTATCTTTTCAAGTCCCCCAAGTAAGTACTAACTCAGCAAAAATGTTAAAACTTTTTTCAAATGAGGCTGTTTGGACCACACATGCCCATTACCCAAGTGCTTAGGGGGATAGAGACAGGAGAAACACTATGACTTCCTGGTCAGCTTGTCTGACCAAAACAGCAACTCCAGGTTCAGTCAGATACTCTGTCTCAAGGAAATAAAGCAAATAATGACACCCAACATTCTTCTCTGACACACCACACATGGGGTACACATGTCTACACACATCTATGCAAATAAGGCTGGTGAAAGATTTTACACATTGAAAACTAATCCCCTCTTAAACTCAGATGAAAGTGAAATTTACATTTGCTCTGTCAAAGATTCTGTTATAGTGAAATTTAAAATGCTGAGTTTTTAGGGTATTTAAATGTTAGTATTAGTTTAACCTAAAAGTCATTCAAATCACACTTGACTAAGGAGAGTCTCAGTTTTTAAAGCACTACAATCTTAACTAAGGTGCTCAGGGCAAGCTGGAGGAAATCTTGATGTTCTGCATACATAGGAACGGTATAAAAGTAGGGCTCGGGAGATTGCTCAGTGATTAAAGATGCTTGCTGGCCAAGCTGCCAGCCTAGATCAATTCCTTAGTATCCACGGAAAGCCAGATGCACAAAGTGGTGCATGCATCTGGAAATTGTTTGCAGTGGCTGGAGGCCCTGGAGCACCTACCCTCTATCTCTTTCTCTAGCAACTAAATAAATTTTAAAAAAAATTAAAAAGAATGGTATAAAAGTAATCACTTCACATTATTATATTAATTCACCCACCTATAATCTTTTTCAAATTACACAACTGCTATTTCATGTTTAAATGCTAAAATAGTTCTGTTCTTTATGGCCAGCATTAAAATATGCTTGGTTCTAAGACATAAATAACTTTTCGGTGATTGGCTGTTTACTTTCTTTCTTTCCAGTTTATCTTTCTCTTAAAGTTGCATGCTTCTAGGAATTCTCCTTTGGCATCTCGGGCTTGAAACTGACCAGGATTTAAGTGGCCTACTCTTCTGTAGGCTCACCCCTCTAGCCTGCTCTTTGCTTTCCAACTCATTTATCAATTTATGCCCTGGGGCCTTTCAAATTTGAGGCACAACACTGACCAAACCTCCTACCTACCTCTATCCTGCAAATCAGCTCTCTCCTGTTTTAAATTTGATCACTTATCCAATCACTGAAGTTTTCTGTGATCAAATACAAAGCAATGTCACTATGATAAAACCACAAGCTTTGACACCAGCCTTAATTTCCATGTCTAGTGGATAACTGTGGTAGTTTGAATGTATGGCCTCAGGTGCTTTGCTAAAATTGAGTTTGCAGCTTCAGGGAGATGTATCACTGGGGTGGATCCAAATTGTAGCCCAAAGATGTAGAAAGCTCTGGTGGGGTTCCTGTCTACTGCTTTTTGGTATTTGCTGGCTGATTTTTTTCCCCCTTCATTTTTTTTCTCTCTCTCTACTTGGATCTGTGAAAGGGAACCAGCTTCTCTACCATTGATGAAACTTCCCCTGGGTCTGTAAGCTTGAAATAAATCCCCTTCCTCACATAAACTGTGTCTGGTTTGGATGTTCATCCCAGCAGTGTGGAGCTGACTATTACAATAACTGAATTAACATTTTTCCTTTTCTGCTTTTAAAAAAAGTAGCCCTCATCCCTGCCTGTATTAGTAATTTTAGTGCTGCTATGATGAAACACCTGACAAGAAGTAGCTTAAGGAAGGTTAAGTTTGTCTCACAGTCCGTCACTGTAGGGAAGGCATGCGGCAGGAACATGAGGCAAGTGGCCACATTCAGTCCACAGTGAGGGAGCAGACAGTGATGAATGCTGGTGCTCTCCTCCCTTTCCCCTTTGTATCCAGTCCAGGACCGCTTCAGTTAACCTAGTCAAGATAAAGCCTTATACGCATGCCCAGGGGCTCATTTTCCTAGTGACTCTAGGTCCTGTCAAGCTCAAGCTGACAACCAATTGAAACCATTCTTCAATGCCTTTCCTTCAATTTATATTTACAAAAAAACTTTCACTAATTATACTTATGAATTTATAGTAGAATGCTCAGTAGAATATTGGCCACATAGCATGTTCACTAGCTGTGGCAAAGAATCTATACAAATAGCTAGTATGTCAAGGTATTAAATGTAACAAACAAACTAATGTTACTTGGTCATCTGTTGCCAGCATGTGCACACTACACAGAGCACACAGTTCAGTCAGCATCACCCTGGAACCACACCAGTGTCTCATTCATTGCACACCTCATCCTGGGGCTTATCTTTGCAGATTGCACCCTCTAGGTTAACGGGAGATACTGCTTAGCAGAGACTAAGAGCCTCCTCTAAATGCCTCTATACTAAAAAAGCCCTTGGGCAAATTTTCAAGAGTTCTTAGGTCATTTGAATCTACATAACAGGAACACGGTGACATAGAGTCAGGGTAAGCAAGTGAGATCCTGTGCTATGAGTTTAAGTAATAAAAATGTACAGTCGTAGATAGGGAGCAACGGGTGCTTGCCAGCCAAGCAGAATGGTCTCAGATAACTAAAATAAAGCCCAAAGACAACCAGGTAACTAGGACAAGCCAGCAGTCCTAGTTGGCTTTGCAATGAACTAGGAGAAATAATAGAAAAGAACAGTATAATCTTGTTATCTAGCCATTTTAGTTATGTTTTTCTAACAAATTTTCAAGTTTTCTCTTAATGCTGACCTAAAATTATCTAAGTGGGAGGTGGCTTCCAATATTTCAGTGAATTAACTACTTGAGGATATAAAATACTCTTCCTCATGATATAGCCACAAAGTATGTATTATAAGCAGGCACTTTAATATGTCTATGATAGAGTCTGGCCTGCAATACTCATGGTTAATAAATGACAAAACACATGCTAGTTTATATGCAAACCTTGTAGATCTTCTGTTTCAGGTACTGCTTTGTCCACAGATGTACTGTCCACTTGGGAAGGTGCTACAGATTCTGATAAAAGTGACTGATTTGATACAGGGCTAGAAAGGCAAAAAATATTTTGATTTTTACTTTTTAAGTCAAAATTACTTGTTCATTTATTTACTTAGTCTTGAGCTAGGGGCTTGCTATGTTGCCCAGGTTGGTTTTGAACTCCTGGGCTCAAGAGAACCTTATACCTCCTTCAGGCTAGTGCCACTGCAACCCAGTGATACATCAATATTAAAAGATGATCTCCATGCACAAATATAAACAAGCGACATAGTAAGTACCACTTGCTACAGAACAGAGACAGTTGTTTAAAACTTAAAACAATCAGAGCTTTGAAATCACAGGCTAACTTGGAAAAGACGTTTATTTTTTGGAAACCAAAGCAATGGTGCATGTTTTCTACACATTTCAAGTACCACATGAATGCACTGAATGAATACTAGCATGGTATGCTCTCGCTTCAGGAACTCTAATTCAATATGTACATGAACATTTACCATGAATTGGAAAAAAGACCTGTAGTACATAATTTTAGTAATGCCACTTTGTAGCAGAATAAGACAAAAAGAAGCATCTCTCACTTTCCTTTACCTTCTTTCTTTTGATGGTCTCATGGTAGCTGAGGCTGGCTTTGAACTCTGATACTGAGATTATAGGTGAGTACCACCACAATCAGAAGTTCAAAATAATATATATGTGTGTGTGTGTGTGTGTTATGAAACAAAACAAGTATTATCTCACAGCATAACAAAGTGAACCTGTGACAAGACAGTTTACTGATGTGTGGGTACTAATACTATAAATTAAAGAACTAACTCAACATGTTCCAAAAGGACTTTTAGCAGCAGAGCAGGATGCAATATAAAGGTTTCCAAAACATAAATGTCTATTCCAAGTTAGCCTATGATTTCAGAGTTCTGGTTACTTTATGTCATAAATATAAATATAGTATGAGGGAAAGATATCTGAAAAAGAAAAAGGTCTTCCTGCAAAGTAAAAAAATAAAAAGCATTTTTTTGGCTAGTGGATAATGGTCAGATACAATTTTAGGCTAGGTAATCTTAACATAACTTTACAGTATTCCTTAATAGAACTGATAAAGACAATACAGTCTGTAGTTTTCACTAGTTTTCCTGTGGCCACTCAGAGTCACCTTACCTTGGCTGCATAGATGAAGACGTAGAGTCTAATGCTGACTGAGCATCTGAGACATTTCCCTCTGTGCACTGGACCGGTAAAGATTCTGACAGGCTGTTGACAGAAGCTGCTGCAATACAACCACACTGCATGTTAGTGGTTCTATACTGTGGGTAGCCGAAGACCTTATCTAAAGCTAAACAAGATTAATTTTACATAAAACATAGTATACGGATTATTTTATGACATATGGTGTTTCATTATGTTTAGGTTCAAACTTTAATAACTTGCTAATGGTGAAAACAATTTAAAAATATTTTTTTGGTGCTAGAGGTTGAATTCAGGGTCTCACACATGCCAAGTACATGTTCTACCACTGAGTTTTATCACACACCTCTTATTTAAGAAAAAATAGTCAGGGCTGGAGAGATGGCTTAGTGGTTAAGGAATTTGCCTACAAAGCTGAAGGACCCAAGTTCGATTCCCCAGTACCCACATAAAGCCAGATGCACAAGGTGGCACATGTGTCTGTAGATCCTGGTGTGCCCATTCTCTCTATCTGCCCCTTTCTCTCAAAATAAATAAATATATTTTTTTAAATAGTTGGTACATGTGTTGGGAACGGATGCACAAAAAGTTGGGACAAAAAGTTGTCCTCGCTTTCCACTTTGTGACAAGGTCTCTCATTGTTTACTGTTGTGCTCACCAGGTTAACTGGCCTGCAAGCTTCCAGAATTCTCCTGTCTCCACCTTCCTACTGGCCACAGGAAGGCTGGGATCACAGATACTTGCTCCTGTATCCACATTTTACATGGGTTATGAACTCAGGTATTCAAGTTTGCATGGCAAATGCTTTATTTGCTAAGCCAATCTTCCCAAGCCAAGAAAATTATTTTGGGTATTTTTTTTTTCTTTTTCAATCTGTAAAAAATGTCCATTTTAACTAAAAAGAAAATCATATACTAATTATATTCATAAACCATACTGCTGTTTCTTGTGACTATTATTCAAACTCAAAGCATTTAATATACAAATACCTTCCTAGTTCTAAGGTACAAGTGAGATAATTAAAATATTTAGCCATAAGACAGACATAGGTTCAGAACAGTACATCAGGTTATATTTTCCTCTATCTCCTAAGACAACGGCAATGACAGTTACTGAATGTAAAGCAATATATATTCATCTGATTTTAGCCTTAAAATTTTGATGAAAAGAGATTTAGTTTTTAAGTTAAATGTAAAACAATAAGACCCCATTTTTTAAAAATTAACTTGATAACAGCATATATTCTCAAAAATAAAAAACCTATACATGGAAATAGGGGAACTGGAGACATCAACACATTATTCCCTTATTAAGTGTATCTAATTATCAATAATAAAAAAAAGTATGGTGACTCCATGTCTATCATATACAAAACAGTGGGCTGCATAATAAATAAATAAACCAACAGCTGCATAATAAATAAATAAATTCCTTATCTGTAAAAAAAACAAAAATAAAAACCTATACATGTAAGCACTTAACATCAGAACCACCCTGGAAAAGCAGAAAGCAGCATTGGGTATACTGGACTAGGTCATGTATTTCATTCATAAACACTGTTGTGTTTAACAGAATTACTTACCAGGTGGGCTTATTCTACCATTACTACTATTCTGTCTTTGAAGGTGTTCTTTATAGCATACTGAACACATGCCATTTGTACGAGGGTTCCCATAAAATCCGCAGCCAGTGGAGCAAAGCATAGGTGCTTGGCTGTGATTAGTTTCTTGAGCCATGTTCCTGATACACACCTGGAATTTATATAGAATTAGCCAAAGACTAAAACACAAGATTTCAATCTCACATTATCCAAACCTACTTTCTGTGATAAAGGACATGTGTCCTTTGTTGTTTATTTTTTCAGTTTTTGTTTTAGCCCAGTGTCTTGGGGTAGTTATTAGAGTGGTTGGGAGGCAAGGAGTATACACAGGATTTTTTTCCTTCAAAGAAGCAATGGTGATGACAGAGGAAAGTTAAGAGAGTATGCTTCTGAGAGACTTGTTTGTGTTTGTATACTTGTTATGAGTTCTTGCTCACCATCATGAGGCTAGGAAAAGCCAAGTTCTAAACCAATGGTGGTTTTTAAAATGTGGCCCATGAGCCCCTATGGAGGTCAGAACTTTGTTAAGAATAGCATTAACAAGTTATTGCCTTTTTAACCATACTGACATAATTCTCAGTGGTGTGAGAGCAGGGTGCATAAAACATTTGCAACTTTACCAGTGAGTCAAACTGAAGGAGTAAACTATACTAGAAGTGCTGTTCTTCATCACTCTGCTCTCAGTTGAAAAAAAATGAGCTTTATTAAATACTGCCCTGAAGACACACACCCCGCCCTCCCACCCCGACACACTGCCCATCCTTATTACAGGGTTTCACAACGTTCTTCTGGAGTTACAAGCATGTGCCATTACATCTTGTTACGATTTTGTGTGACTGAGAGGATGACATGAAGCACTCCTGCTGTCTAGAGAAGTACAAATGTCTCAAGAAAAACTACTTGTGCAACTGTCTGAGTTGTGAGCTGAAAGGTTGGGCCAAACCATCAACTGCACTGATAGCATTAATGTGACATAAGACAGAATTAAAGAACTTCACCCACCATGAGCACTGTGCCAGTCTTCCAACAATTAGCAACATTAACATCAAGGGCAACATTCAAGCATTCAGATGGACAAAGGCTTGTCAACTCTCCAATATTGTGAGTTTCTAGTGAGATTAGTGATGATATTAATAAAATGTGCTTAGCTGATACTGAATCATCATTTGAAAGGTCTTCTTAAATGAGTGAACCAAGAGTCCCCCAGGTAAGATAATAAAAAATTATACATGTTCAGAAGGCCCTTTCAAGCCCAAAGACAGAATAATGAACATTCATGTTGATAAAATAATGATTTATGTGGTTTCAAATTCCCATTCAACTATTCATTAAGAATAGTTAAGTTTTGGTGTAGTATGAAAGAATAGTCTCAATTATCTGAAGACTATTAAAACACTTTATTTTCCCAACTACTTGTTAACCCATATTATCTTAAAAAAAAAAAAAACCTGTACAGATTAGATCAGAAGCAATCATGAGAATCTTTCTATTAAGCCATTTTTACCAAGGAAAAATTGTATGGAGGAGCAGATGCAATTTCCCTAAAATCTTTAAAATAACACAGCATTAAGATTTCCCTCAGATTTATTTGTAATATGATAAACAGCACTACATATAATCCTCATAAATAAAAGTATTAATTTTATAAAGTGTTAGGTCCTGAAACCAACAATTTGAGAGAATTTGCTGTTGTGAAATATACATGCAGGTACCTTCAGAGGCCTAACACTTATTTGTTGGGGCAGAATGAGTAACCCAAAACAAACTTACTCTTTGTATAATACACAAATACACCATATTATCTGTGAACTTAAATATGGAGGTAGGGACCAGTTAATAAAAATATTCTTAGCCTTGGAATGGGTAATAAAGAGAGAGAGAGAGAAAGAGAGAGAGAGAGAGAGAGAGAGAGAGAGAGAGAGAGAGAGAGAGAGAGAGAGAGAGAGAACAAGAACACAAAGACTGGGCTAAGCCATCAACTATTCATACTGCTATTAATCAAATTCAAGTGTCATAAGATAGAATTAAAAGAACTTTTTCCACTGATACTGAGATAGACGTTTCGGTATTATGACTGGAAATCTTGAAGAGATATATATTCTATTTCCTTTTAGTCAAGTAAACAGACAGATTAAAAAGTACAATATGGGGGCTGGGGATTTAGCTCAGTGGATGAGCGCTTGCCTAGTAAGCGCAAGGCCCTGGGTTCGGTCCCGAAAAAAAAAAAAAAGTACACTATGGGGTTGGAGAGATGGCTTTTAAGTGCGCTTCCTGCACAAACATGAGCGCCTGTTGGAGTCTCTAACAGGTGGGTGTGCTCTCAAGTGCCTGTAACTTCACTGGGCAGGGGAGTAGAGACCCAGGAATTATCAGAGCCCCGCAGCTCTAGAATCAGTAGACTCAGGCTCAAAACAAGACCTGGAGGAAGAATGATATTGTGGGACACCCAGTGTTCCACTCTGGCCCCCTCAGACTAACCTAGGCAGGCACTACCTCACTGCAGGCAAGCATATGGGGGTGCCACACCATCCTCTCTCTCTCTCTCTCTCTCTCTCTCTCTCTCTCTCTCTCTCTCTCTCTCTCTCACACACACACACACACACACACACACATGCGGGCGCACACGCACACAACATGACCATCAAACTTTTCTATAATACTTTCTTCAGAATAACAAGATTAAAATTCAAAAACTGTCTAATACTACCAATTTTCTCAAGCCCAACTGCCCTGCACGAAAACAAATTGACAGCAATTTTCAGAATTCAAGAGATAAAACATCTCACATTAACAAAAAGAAAATCTTACTTATTCATCTTTAGAACATAAAAACATTTGTGAAGATTCACAAAGACCAAAACAACCATGAAAAGGGGCCCATTTATGTGAAGGTAATGGAAAATCTAGGGCATTGTGGAGAAACCAGAGTCACGCCTCCCCTAGCCATGGTGCCTCCTGGATGGTGAGCAACTTGGTGCTCAAATGGGTGAGGGAAGAAAAGGAGAAGGCAGAACAGTTTTTATCCTCCACTGTGAGATTCTAAAGCTACAAATCCCAGAGACAGAGTGAAAACAGCAACTGACCAATATACTATAATGAAATAGCTCCTGGACTGGAGAGAAGTCATAAAAATATTGAGTTCTTATTCTTCATTATCAAAACTACTTCAAACATCTACACAGTATTTCACAGTTGCTCAGAGTTTACTGTGTGGCTATTCTTTTTTTTATTTAATACTCATGAACTCTCCATGTTGGTGCTATTGATACAATAACTGAAAAGGTGGGAAATAACATGCTAAAGATTTAGCAATCTGCCCAACATCCCACATTTAATAAGCAGATAAATCAGCCTTTTATCTTACAAATGAAGAGAATGACCATCAACCAATACAAATATAATTCCATAAGTATTATTAGTTCTTATTGTTTCTTTTATTTTTTGAGATAAGGGTCTCACTCTGTAGCCCAGGCTGTCAGTAACTCACAATGAAGAACAGGCTGGCCTTGAACTCAAGGTGATCTGCATGTCTCAGCTTCCTAAGTGCTGGGATTATAGGAATGAGCCACCACATCCAATTTTAAAGATTAATTTGAAATTTAATTTACCATTCAGCTTTTTTACCAATTAAGCATTGCTTTTTAAAAAAAAAATTAAAGCACATACTTCATTTTGGTTAACCCTCCTCCCTCCAACTCATCTCCCTGACTCCCAACCTGCTTGCATCCTCGAACTACCAGTACCCCCCATGCCTTGACTTTTTATCACTTATGATCTATTGCTAACTCTAGCCTTCTCACTGAGGCCTCCTACCTCCAAGAACTCCTTTCTAGTTTCCTGACATCTATACACTCTCTCTCTCCCACAACAGTGTATAAAGGTTCTAACTTAGGATCCACTTATGAGAGAAAACATGTAATGTTTGTCTTTCTATACTCAGGTTATCCATTATGTTTTACAATTCCATCCATTTCCCAGCAAGAATTATTATCTCATTTTTCTTAATGGCTGAACAGACTACAATGTGCTTATGCACTATATTGTATATTGTCATTATCCATCCCTTATTGATGGACATCTGGGCTAATTCTGTGTCCTTGCTATTGTGAAGAGCACAACAATACAAACACAAACAAGTAAGGGTCATCTGGTGCCATGTCCAGTAGTCGTCCTGCTGGGTCATTTTGTAGTTATGTTTTTAATTCAATGGAAAACTTCCACCTGTATTCTATAGTGTCTTACACTTCCACCAACAGTGAATAAACGAAGGCTCCTCTTTCCCCATACCCTTCCCAGCATTTGTTATTTGTTTCCTTGATGAAAGTCAGTCTGACAGGGTGAAAACGAATCTTAAAGTTTTAATTTACATTTCCTTGATAGCTAAGGATACTGAACAGTTTTTAAAATATGTTTTTTTGGCCATCTGTATTTCTTCTCTTGAGAACTCTTTTTCGTTCTTTAGCTCATTTTAATTGTGCTATTTTGGTAGTAGTTTTTTGAGTTCTTTGTACATTCTAGATATTGTGCAAAACTGGCAAGGATTTTTCTCCTTTCTGCCGGCTGTCTCTTCACTTAGCCAATTATTTCCTTTGCTGTACAGAAACTTTTTACTTCATGAGGTCCCATTTGTTGGTTGCTGACATTGTTTACTGGGTGACTGTACTCCAATTAGAAGTTCTTACCTGTTCTTATATCTTGAAGCTTCCCTATTTTTCCTCTACCATTTTCAGAGTTTCATGTCTCATATTAAGGTCTTTGATCCATTTAAGCTGCTTTTTGTGTAAGGTGAGAGATTTTTAAAAATCTAGTTTTATTCTTCTGCATGTAGATATCCAAGCATCATTTGTTAAAGAAATTTTTTTTCCAGTGAGTATTGTTAAGCAGGGTAATGTCAGAATTTTTTAACTCCATTCCACTGATCTACCTGCCTGTGGGAAAGGGAGATGGCTCAGCAATTAAAGGTTCTTGCTTGACCTACCTGTCTGGTTTTATGCCAGGATCATGCTGTTGTTACCATGGTTCTGTAATACAGCCTTGAAATCAGGTATGCTAAAACCTCCATCCTGTCAGGGTTGCTTTGGCTATTGCCTTCAGATGAATTTGAAGGTTGGCTTTGTATTTCTGTGAAGAATGGTGCTGGGATTTTGGTGGTGGGGGGGGGGAGCATTCAATTTGTCAATTGCTGTTGGCAAGGTAGCCATTTTCACTATATTAATACCTTTAATCCATGAGCATCTTTCCATCTTCTGTCTTCCTCAAATTCTCTTTTTAGTGGCTTAAACTTTCATTTTAGAAGTCATTCATTTCCTTGCTTAGGTTTATTCCTAGGTATTTTACATGCTTTGAGGAAATTATGAATGAAGTTGTTTCCATGATTTCTCAGTTTGCTTGTTACTGGTATATAGGAAGGTTGCAGAATTTTTGTGAGTTAATTTTGTAGCCTATTACTTTGCAGAAGAGTGTCACATAAGAGATTTTTTTGTGGAGTCTTTAAGGTCACTTACAAGCAAATCATATCATATATGCAAATAGGATACTTTGACCTTTTCTTTTACTATGTGTATCTCTTATTTGGTTCTTTCGTCTTGTGCTATAGCTAAGACTTCTAGCACCATATAAAATAAGAATGGAGAAAGTGGACAGACACCCTTGGGTTGTTCCTGACTTTAGTGGAAATGCCTTGAGTTTTCCCCCATTTAATATAATTTGTCAATAGGCTTGTCATATATATAACCTCTACTGAGAGATGTTTCTTCTATTCCCAGTTTCTATAGAACTTTTATCATGAAGGGATGTTGGATTCTGACAAAAGTTGTTATTTGTATTTTGTGTGTCGTATGTTTGGTGTGGTGTGTGCATGCGTATGTGCACAGGCCACAGAATAGTTTAGGTGTCCTTCTCTGGTGTTCATCTTGCTTCCTTGGGGCAGTCTTTTCCCTGGACTTGGAACTGTGAGCTCCAGAGACTCTTCTGTCTCCACTGCCCATAGAACTGGTATTAAAGGAGTGTGTGGCCATTTTCAGCTGAGTGTATGGGTGTTGCAGAAATGAACTCAGGTCAATTTGGGTCCTCTTAGGCCCTCATGCTTGCGAAGGCTCTTACATATTGAGCCACCTTCCCCAAGCCCCCTGAAAAGCCTTTTTTTCATCAATCTTGATGATCATGTGATTTCTGCCATATATATATATATATATATATATATATATATATATATATATATATATAAATAAAATTCATTGCTTTGTATATGTTGAACCATTTCTCCTTCTCTGGAATAAAGCCAACTTGATCATGATGGTCTTTTTTGATGTATTCTTACATTTTGTTTGAAAGCATTTTATTAGGAATTTTTGTATCTATGTTCACCAGAGAGATTAATCCATAATTTTATTTTTTTTATGTGTCTTTATCCAGTACAGGTATCAAGATAATGCTGGCCTCATAAAAAGTTTAGTAGTGTTCCTTCCTCTCCTAGTTTATAAAATAGATTGAGAAGAAAGGATGTTAGATATTTGAAGATCTGGTAAAATTCAGCAATGAATTCACCTTGGCTGCAACCTTTTTTAGTAGGTAAATCTTTTGTTACTGTTTCAATCCCTCTGCTTGTTATAAATTTTCTCTTCTTGATGATATCCATCTATAAATTAATCCATAATTTGAGACTTTTCAATTTAGTATATTTTTTAAAGTATGTCCTAAAGATTTTCTTGACTTCATTAGTATCTGTCATAATGGTCCCCTTTTCTTATCTAATTTTATTTGGATCCTCTTTCAATATTATTAATAATTATTTTAATGAATTAGCACTTTGTCACACTGATCCTTTGTGTTGCCATTTTTGTCTCCATTTCATTAATTTCTGCCCTGGAATTCATTCTTTCCACCTACCAGTATTAGGGTTTGACTTGCTCCTGTCCAAATCCCTAGATGAATCATTGAAGTATTCATTCGAGATCTCTCGCATTTCTTAATGTAAATGCTTAAAGATATGAAGTTCCTTCTTAGGACTGCTTTCATTGTATCCCATGTTTTGGTATGCTGTGTTTTTATTTTCTTTCATTTCTAGGGATTTCTTCATTTCCCTTTTGATTTCTTCAATGACCTATTTAATTTTCAATAGTGTATAGTTTAATCACCATGAATTTATGAATGTTCTATCTGCTGTTGATTTATAGTTTTATTCCATTGTGATCATGTAAAAGAAAAGAAATTATTTCAATTTTCCTAAATTAAGACTTATACTGGGTTCTAATATATGATCTATTTTGGAGGATATTCTATGGGCTGCTAAGAATATGTGTTCTGCAGTGTTTGAGTAAAATGGTTTGTAGATGTTTGTTAAATCCAATCAATCTATAATGTTATTCAATTCGGATGCTTCTGTATATTTGTCTGGATGACCTACCTGTTAATTAGTGAGAAGTCATCCACTACTAGTGTGCTATTAAAAGTTATATATTATTTCCTATCACTCTGCTATTTTGTATTGTTTGGAGTTTTCCTATTCCTCTCTTGCATAACTAATTTTCAATCATAGTTTACTTTTCTCCAAGGCCTCATGGATATGTTTGTCTTTCTCTACAGGCTGGAGAATTCCTTCAAGTATCTTCTGTAGAGCTGGTTCAATCGTCTTAAATTCCTTGAGCCTGGTTTTATCCTAAGAACATCAAGCCCTCCTTGCTTTATAAAGGTTGTTGAGAAATCTGCTTTTATTCTGGTTGACCTGCCTTTATATGACTTGGTGCTTCTCTTTTGCTGCTTTAAATACACACTCTGTTCTGTAAGTTTAGTGGTCTCATTATGATAGCAACAAGGAGAGCTTGTTTTTGGCTTTGTGTCTCTGGTGCTCTAAAAGTCTCGTGTATCTGAACTGGCATCTCTTTCCCTAATCTAGAAAAAATTTTGCCATCATTTCATTGAAAATATTTTATATACCTTTAGGATATAACTCTTAACCTTCTTTTATGCCCATGATTATTAAACTTGGTCATTTCATAGTATCTCGAAGGTCTCATTCATACCTATTAATTTATCTTCGTCTATGTTGGACAAGTTTCAATTCTTCCACTTTATTGTCTAGCTCAGTCATTCTGTCCTCTCCTTGATTCATTATATTGGTAAAGGCTTTCCACAGAGCTTATCTGACTTAGTTTTTCATTTCCAGTATTTTAGTTTGGTTTTTCTTCATGTTTCTATATCCTTATTGAATACTTATTTCTTCTCTTTTATTTCTATTATTTTGATAAACTGAATTTTAATGCTCTTGTGAGATTCACTCATGTGCTTATTTCCTTGATTTCTTTGAACATATATAATCTTTCTTCTGAATTGTTTCTGGAATTTCTTTGACTTCAATCCATGTAATAGTTTTTCATGTTACTTGTGCTTTTGTGTTAAGACTTACACATCTGGAGCTGGATTGTTGAATTTATTTCTTCAAGTTTTTCTTTATTTCAGCTAACCTTTTTTTTTTTTTTTCAAAGTAGTGTCTCACTTTAGCCCAGGCTAACCTGGAATTCACTATGTAGTTCTCAGGATGTCCTCGAACTCACTTCAACCCTCTGCCTCCTGAGTGCTGGGATTAAAGGTGTGCACCACCATGACCAGCTCACCCTTATTTTTTCAGAGTAAGAGTTTGCAATGATTAAGAGAGATTAAGTTGCTGTGGGGTTAATGTCATTTCCTTCTGCTAAATTAGTGCTCAGAACATGAGACCTGAACCCTGGTATTCTCCCTATTTACCAGCTCACTAGAGGTGCCAGATGGGCCAAAGACTCTCGGGAGTACAGTACTCACTAAAGAACAGGGCAGGTGGAAGTCTCTTAGTGAGCAGAGCTCCCCTGGAGGTGAAGAGCAATTCACAGGCTCCAGTGTACACAGAGCTCCCCAAAGGTGAACGGCAGGCCAAAGGCTTTCAGGTGCAGTTGCTGAATGGCTGCATGGTGCTAAGAGTATTCATGGCCAGACCTTGATATTGTGCCTGCCTACTGTGGCTTGAGAGTGATGCCAAGGGGTGGGTTGCAAAGGCACACCACCTGCCCTTGGAGCCCTGTGAAGCTTTAGTTGGCTGTGACCACCTCAGTAACATTTGCTTTTCCTTTATGTTTTCTTTTTAGACTTAAGATGTTCTTATCAGTATATAAACTCAATATTAAATGGTTTGAGATGACAAAAAAATCCATTCCTATTAAAATTCAAAAGAATAGCAATGCATGAAGGTAGCACATTATCAATTATAATGGCAAAACATATGCCAGTCAAACCCATTTCCCTTTGTTCATTTCCAAGTTAAGTCACCATGTTCCAACAATTTTCACTTTAGAATCACTTTTTTTATTCCAATGGTGACTGTCATCCTTTTACAACTGAGGAATTTTTTTGGTTTTGTTTTTGGGGTGCTAGGGATTAAGTCTCAGGATCGTATATATGCACAATGTCTATTATTTTCAGTTTACTGCTTTATCATGCTGCTTCCACATTCATTCACTGCAACTGTCCTGGAACACCTGGCTCGTCATATTACTTTTGTTTGTTACTGTGTAATAATTGCCTGAGGAAAATATGCAACCAAACACACATAATGCTATATGCAATTTCCTGCATTGTATTCTGTGTGGAAAGAGAACAGCCTTGGAGCCAGGACAACAATAATATGAATCCCAACTTTGCCATTTTCTTGCCTGAAACAGCTTGGACAAGTTCCTAACCTACTGTAGGTCAACTTTCTAAGGATACTTACATGTACTTAGCAAACCATAAACAACGATACGGACGGAAAGCACTGTGATACCTGTCACACAGCGGAAGCTCAACCACTGCCTTTACTCTTCTCGACCAGAAAGTTCCATTCATTCTACCTCCATTCCTATTTCAGGAAATCACTCCTACATTCCTCAACAACTGGTCTAGGCATACCACCTTTAAGAATCCTTAATGCTACTATTGTTCAAAGGTAAATAATTTAATTCCCAATTAAATTTCTACTTTAAATCTCTTTCATTACCAATCAATCCTACAAAATATTTTGTTGGCTAAACATAGTTCATTATTGTTAAGTGTTCATGTCAGACAAAAGTGGTTAATTTCAGTTGAAAATTTTATACTTCAGGACTCATGAAAAAACACATTCAACAAGATGACTACTAGCTTAGTTATAAGAAGCAAAGCATATATAGTTTTTTATTTTATTGTTTATTTTTCCTCATTCTGAAGGAAATGAATACAGGTTTTAATGATGAGTTAGTTTAAAGCCAACTGAAGTTATATCTGTCTCAGATTTATTTGTTTAGCCAGCACATATTAAATCTTTTTAAGGAGATCAATGAATTGGAAACTAAGAAAAATAATTTTAAAAATCGATGAAATAAAGAGCTGGTTCTTTGAAAAAAATAAACAAGATTGACAAACCCCTGGCCAATCTAACCAAATGGAAAAAAAGAGAAGTCCCAAATCAACAAAATCATAAACATAAAGGGAAGATCACAACAGACACCAAGGAAATTGGAAGAATTATCATGACATTCTTCCAAAACCTCTATTCTACAAAACTGGAGAACCTGGAAGAAATGGATTAATTCCTGGAAACCTACTACCTGGCCAAAACTAATCCCAGAACAGATAAAGCTCCTAAATCTTTTTAAAAGCAGTTGGTAGTATTCAAAAGTTGGGGGCTGTCATATATAAACTGCAGATTTCCAGGAAAAATTGAACCCTCCTAACAAAGTGGGCTCATGATCTCAAAATTAAAACTCAGTTAATTCCCTGTGAGGCAGGGCCTGTACTGTAAGAGATCACCAATCTGTTTATTAGCTACTTGGAGGGTTTTCTGTTTATCTTTTGCTTGTTTTTCAAGCAGGGCCTCACTCTGGCCCATACTAACCTGGAACTCACTCTGTCACCCCAGTTGGCCTTAAAGGAACAATGTTTTACCTACTTTAATTACCCCACCCCACTCCCAGAACCAGGATTAAAGGTGTAAGCCACCACGCCCAGCTTTGTTTTGATCCCCACTTCAACATTCATAATCTTTTGAACTTGAGACCGTTCTAGTAATTTCAGCAGGAAAAAAACCCCCACAAATAATGTAAGTTAAATAAAATTACAAATTAAGCCATGAACTAGTACTGAGAAAGTACTAAGACCAAAAGAAAGACCAAGTGCTGAGAAAACTCCCCTATCCTTGTGCCTTTCTTTGGTCACTAGAAAACCAGCCACTCATAGACGGCTAATTCCTTATGGTTTAAAAAAGGGGATCCCAGAATAGAGCAAAGTAGAAACTAAGTACATCCTACCATGCCTCCTCCAATGACACAAGTGCTTGAAATGAGAATTTTCTGGTGGCACATGGTAATTTTCAGAATTTTGCATTGGGCTCTCCAGTTACCATGTGGGTGGACATATGTATATTGACCATATGATAGTTTGCAAAGTAACAGAAACCCAAGAAAGTTGATAAAACAAATACATCAGAAAACATGACTCAACAGAAACACTTGGGAAGAAATCTACTCTTATGAAAGTATAAGAACTTTTGGCTAAGGTAGTTAGTTTCCCTAAGTCAGGTTGTTTATCCTGTTGTTGGTTGAGTTGAAAGACAGAAAAGCCTGAGCCTGGCTAACATCAAGATTAGATCTATAAAGATATGACATATTTCTTCCCAGTAAATAGACAGCACATTGTTTCTAAAATAGTAGGCTACATGCCAACATAAACCTTACATTTAGTTCTAGTATGTAACCTTCAGGCTCCCAGTTATTGCTATAAGGAAAGTTCTAATGACTAGGAGAAATCTCATCAGAAGGAGCCACAGTAGCTGGGTGAATAATCCAGGCACTCAGGACACAGAGGCAGGAGCATTGCAAGACCAATCTGGGCTCATAAGGAGATTCTGTCTCCAAAAAAAGGGTGGAGAGTGGTTTTTCCTGTTCGTAAACTTTTGATTATTTAGTACTTAGCATTTTATGTCTGGTTTCTCTCACACTGTGAGACTCAACCATGCAGTTTTATGTAATTGTATTTTATGCATTCTTAAGAACCACTGTATAAAGAACCACTATCCCTTCTAGTGCTGAGAGGGATTTTTGGAACTTTCTCATTTAGGACTTCTATAAATATTCCAGCTGGGAATATGCTTTTTTTTGTTTGTTTGTTTGGCTAACACAGACACATTTTGGTGGAGTCCATACCTACACGTATGAATACTAGATCACAAGGTTAATGAACATTCAACTTCAGCAGAAGTGGTTGAACAGTTTGCAAAGCAGGTACACAAATTTTCACTGTCCTGGCAATGTATAAGCACTAGTGTGTTCTTCATCTCTGCAGTATTTAGTATCTTTTTCTGTACTGTGGATTGGTCCCAAGGACATGCTCAATATCCTCAACCCCAAAGCCTGTAAATTCTTCCTCATACAGCAGAATTCTGAGGATCTCATCTTAGATCACCCAGGGGATTCCTAAATGCACTCACATGTGCCCTTAAAAAGAAGCACAGGGAGTTTTGAGACAGATGTCCATCAATGCCTTCATTTCTGATTCCTGGACTCCAAAAATCAAGAGAACAAATTTCTTTTCACTTTTTTTTTACCATCAGTTTGTATTAATTTACTATGAAAACTCTAAGAAATCAATACATCTACCTTTCTATTTCAATATTCTTTGTGTACATGATGATGTGTAGATGTGTAGTTTTCATTCACTAAGACTATCACAGTATTGGCCTCTGGTCATCCACTTGTGTGTGTGTGGGGGGGTGCCACAGTGCATGTGTGGTTAGAGGGCAATCTTGTGTGTCACTTCTACCTTCCACCTTATTTGAGACAGGGTCTCTTTGTCGTTGTCCTCTTCCACATCAGGCTAGATGACCTGTGAGCTTCTGGGAACTTCTCTTTTGTCTTCCTCACATCTCACCATAGGAGTGCTGGGATTACTCACTTAGGACATCTATAAATATTCTAGCTGGGAATATTATTTTTATCTATTTTTTTTCTAACATGCAGACAACAATGCAACACTGGATTTATGTGAGTTCTGGCGACCTGAATGCAGGTCCTCATGATAGCAAAGAAAGTGTTTTATCCACTGAGCTCCCCCCTCCCCTCATTTGCCTTTTGTAGTCATTTTGTTAGATATGGTGCCTTTTGCTTATGTGTACTATGTGGCTTATCTTTTCTATTTTAATGGAGTTTGATTCTAAAATGTTGCACAATATGATGTTTTGAAAGCTTGTTTGTTAACCAGCTGGAGGTAGTTTTGGGAGGCCATACAACCTTTAGGCAGTGGGACATAACTGGAAGAAGGGACCACTGGAGAGGCGCCTTTGAAACCCCTACTAGCTTCTAGGCCCAGCCCTGTACTCTCTGCTTTCTGATCTACTATGTGAGGAGCCTTTCCCAAACACTCTGGATTCTATGAACTCTGGCATGTCTTCTCCACTCTGATAAGACTTATGCCCTCTGAAATTGTGAGCCAAGATAAACCTTTCTCCTTAAGGTACTTCTATCAGTATTACATCACAATGACATGAAACTAACATAGGGTCTTAGACTAAATTTAATCTAAACCTAATTTTTGTTTAAAATAGTCCTTATTTAATGCTTCATCTCTACATATAATTATTTAACAAGCCTTTGCACACTCTATGGTAATGATGATGCTTTGTGTTTTTTCTTCTAAATTTTATTATTTATCTTTCACCATGAAACCATCTGGAATTAACTTTTTCTAAAGTATAGAATGAAGTAGAGAGTAGATTCACATTTCCCCCGATATGGATTATCTAGTTAACAAAAATCCCTTACTGAAATAAGAGCATTCTTTCCCTTCTACAATGCACTCTCATTTTGTCCAAACACTTGTTAACTCATTCAGGAAAACCTGGATGCCTAGGCTTCTAGCTAACAGTCCTGAAGTCTTGAGATGGCTATAGCCAGGACTGACAACTCATCTGCAACCTTACAAAACCTGAGACAAAAGCAATCAGCTAAGCCATTTCTAGATTACCTAAAGAAGTGGAAATAATATGTGTTCAACAATAAATAAATTTGGTTTTTAGAAGCAAGACCTCACTCTTAACACAGGCTAACCTAGAACTACCTCTTCAGCACAAGCTGGCCTTGCACTCCATGGCAATCATCCTACTTCAGCCTCCTGAGTGCAGGGATTATAGGCATGAGCCATCATGCCCAAAGGCAAAACTTTAAAAAAACAAATGAAGAGGGCTGGGGCTGTAACTCAGTGGTAGAATACTTCCCTTGCACATGTGAAGGCTCAGGATCACAAGAATAAAGATAGAGTTTAAAACATTTTGCAAACATTTGTTTCAAATCTCATTGCTTTAAGCCATTACATTTTTACTTAACTTATTACACAGCAATTGATAACTAATATAGTTATTGGCTACTTTTGCCTTCTAATAGTTTCTTCTCAAGACAGTAGGCAGCAGTCCTGGAATCAAAACTGAATTGAGGAAGTTTAGGGTGACTGGGCCCCCAAAAGTAAAAAAGCAAAAATCTTCTTGGGCTTACAGTCCCCACTTATATATGGTTTAAATTGTTTTTCCAGGAACAACCTGAGCCCTAATCCTAACCTGAGCCCCTCCCTGGAGTGGGAGGTCTCCTTTACTTAGAATTAAAATCTAATGCTGACATTGTGGTTGGTCAAACTTAAGACCCCAAAACTTCCAGAGCCAGCCTAGCTCTCTGGCTCACCTGAGGCAAAAGACAGGAGGAACTACCACCAGGAGTTTATAAATATGTGAGAATGCAGATTGTTCTTTCTCAATCTCTTTTTGGCTGGCCAGTTCAGACTGCTGAATCTCCAGGTTTAGGTAAGCTTCTCACCTCAGCCACCAAAATACCCCTTCTTTTCCCACACAGGGTTTTCCCCTCTCACCTCCCTCATGACAGGAGCTCTCTGTATTTTCTCTGCTTTTCTTCTCTTAAATCTAATAAAGTCTCTCTGAACCTTACCCTCTGATCTATGGATTTAATTCGTTAAAAGTTCATAAGACAAGAATCCAGGGTACCCAAATTTTGTAAGTGTGCTGGCATATTGGTGTATTGGCAAGGAACACCAAAATTCTGGTTGCAGAATCACAATGGTTGCTTCCTCAAAATTCTCCAACTGTTTCCAAGTTCACAAAGAGTTAAAAGCTGACTCCTCTCAGGCCCTGGCACGTCCTCTCTCTCCTCTCTCTTTCTCTTTCTCTTTCTCTCTCTCTCTCTCTCTCTCTCTCTCTCTCTCTCTCTCTCTCTCTCTCATATATATATATATATATATATATATATATATATATATATATATATATATATATATATAAAATATTAAAAAAAAAAAAAGCTGACTCCTCTCATCCCCAGTATGGGTTTTCTCCAGAGCTGGCCCCTGTGGCTTGATCTTTCTTTCCCAGGTCATAGACACTTCCATGTTTGCTAGGAATTTTCTTGCCTCAAGGACTGTACTTGCTGTGCTTTCTCATGACTTGGTTCCCTTGTCTCTCTTAGGTCTTTGCCCAAATGTTGGCTTTTCAGGAATGCCTTCTCTTACTACCTTATTTAAAATTCTTCCTCATACTACTTTTCTTTAATGTCTTTGTTCTAGTCAATTTATTATTAAGTTATACTTATTTTATCCATCTTCCTCTAAAATATTACCTCTATAAAGGCAAAGGTTCCATCCAATTTTCTCAATGATGGCAATGGTAAGCATTCAACATTTTCAATGGCTGAGTGGAACTGCCCTGCCACCTTGCCAACCTACTGCTATTAGTGGCTAGGCTTTTATCAGAGGGCAAGAAAAAAAGCTCTTTAAAAAAGTTAACTGGAAATTTATAGCTAGAATGGCAGCAGGGCTTCTACCTGTGGTTATGCACATGGGACCAAGATACTCAGCCTCATGCTCCAAGCTGCTGGGCATCTTTCCAGTCCAGTCCACTTAGCAATCTGCCTGATTAGTAGAACTCAAACAGTAATTGTGTGAGTAAAAACTAAGCTATAGTCAATTTGATGTTCTCAAAATTGAATTTGGTTCCCTTATCATCTGATAGAAAAAACACATCCTTTTTACTTGTACAAGTCCATCAAATACCCTTTTCTTGCAAGACAGGGAAACTCACTAAGAATTTCCCAGTGGCTTCCTTTTTCACAGATTGACATATACTCCCCCCCAAATAAACATGAGACAGATAGCAGAAGATCTGTACCCATAGCCTTTTTCATTTCCTCTCTGTTGACGCTGAAGCTTCTAAGCCATCTAGTTACCACCACCATGAAGCCATTCAGAATGCAGGAAATCACCTCCCTACCCCACACCCCTTAAGGAAATCTCTTCCACCACTTAAGGCAAATCTCTATTTTGCAATATTTTTAAATGACTGTCATGCCTAAATTCTTGACTTCAGTGTCATCTTTCTCTAAACTGAAACTTCCTGATCTGGAACTTTATAGGCATTAGCAACAAACTCCAGTAAGAAAAACAAAGATGATAGAGTATTTGTGATGAAACAGTAAAACTGTCAAGTTTTAAATCTTGATGCTGGTTATGTTTCACTGCATTCTCTATGACCTATCCCAGGATACTGGCACCCTGGAATACAACCCCCCTCATCTAGTTTTTCATCCACATGCCACAAACTGAAGTCACCTTTGGACAGAGTCAAGGCTCATTGCTCCCACTTCAGAGAACAGGCCTGCTAGGGAAATAGACACCTACAAACCCAGAGGAAAAGACCATAAGGACTGTGGTGCTATAGCACTTGCCTAGCATGCACAAGGTTTGATCCCAAGCACCACAAAAACAACAGAAACAAGTACATGATATTCAGGAAGCGAATTTCTATTTTAGTTAAGATGTAATATCTTGGGGAAACAGATAACACACACCTTGAGAAGAGGTATAACCATAAAACTGGGACAATTTGACATGTGGGATAGCAAAAAGGACTGCACTTTAGACTTGGTTGATTCTGACACTGCCTATTTAAATTGTGAGCCTGGTCACTTGATATGCAGGTAGGTGTGATGCATGTCTTTTCTAATCCATAGGATTTCGAGGAAGATCAAACAGGACACTGATCATGAAAATACATCACAATGCATACAAACCAATATAAAGCTCCCTTCAGAATTGGGAGACTTACTGAAGTCAAATAATTGCAGTTTACAATGAGAGAGCTGCAACCTATCAGATATTTAATAGTAGCTGCAGTCATAAATCCAACCAAGATTTCTTATTCACTCCAATTTCCTAAAGTCAGGAATAAAAATTTCCTCTTCACCACATAATAGAGATGATTTGCTTAGGAGCTTGCTGAAAATGCCTCACTTCTACATGAGATGATACCACTTCCTCAATTAGAAGTGAGAGGGAATGGTTTCTAACATTTTCCTCCCAAAAGTTCATAAAGTGATGCAGCAATAATTACTTTGTCAACACAATCTTTCTAAGGGCTTATACTCAGCATTTATAATGTGGGTGGGTAACAAGTGCAACCATATATCACATAATGCTATTTCAGACAACAGCTAACCCAATGGAAATCCCGTTAACATTCCAACTGGTAACAACACTATAGCTGTGATGTGTGTGAATAGACTCCCATGTGTGCCCATGACTCTGTGATGGGTTGCTGTATTTTTTTCTGGGAAAAAAAAAATAGTGTGCTTAGATATCAAATGTTTCCAGAAACAGCATAAGGTCGCATCATGAAAGTTTAGGATCCCTGCTAGGAGAAAGTTTGCATTTAAGTCAGCAAGCAATGGGGAATTCTATCACCTTAGAATAGGAGGGAGGCCTTAATAAATACATACTTTTTTAATCTCACATACTTCATATTTAAAAATGCATGTTGCATGACAACACCAAAAGTAGGTAAAAATAGCCCAAGGTAAAGTGGTTGAGAAAGTGAGTAATTATGATTAATTGGATTTAGAATTTCCATGGAATCACACTTCTTGCTATGTTTATGAGAATGTTTTCAGAAAGGTTTAACTGAGGGGGTGACGATCTATCCTGAAAGTCACACCATGCTATGGGCTGAGGTCTAGACTGAAAAGTCAAAGCAAGTGTATTAGGCAGTATTAATCTCTTTTTGCTTCCTGACTATGGATGTGATGTGATCACTTTACACTTTACACTGTTGTCACCATGACGCCCACACTATGATGGACTGGCTTCTCAAACAGTGAGCCAAACCAAATGCTTTTCAAACTATGAGCCAAATAAGACTCTTTTTTCCTTAGGTTGCTTTTGTCAGGGATTTTTTTTTTTTTTTGGGGGGGGTGTCACAACAGCAACAACAACAAAAAACTAATACAGTCAAGAAATAAAATGGCCACACAGATCTATTTGTTATCTAGAAAATATGTAGTTGACATTATTCCTCTTACCAATTAATGTAGGCTATGACTAGCCAAGAGGCCCAATATTCTAAAGAAAAATTACCTAAGAGAAATACACTGAAATGGTGACTCAGGTAACATGAGAGCACATACACATCAATAGTATCATGGCCAACTTCAGGTAACAGCCAGTTCACCAGGAGCCAAAGCCAAAAGTAAAATTACAAAGAATCTAAAGATGTGTGCAGACTTTTCTCCATCAAGCTTATCCTAAGTATGCTTGTATTCTATCTATAAATCCATTTGACAATCTTTTCTCTCTTTGTGAAGAACAGGTTTCTGTCCCCATAGGTTCTGGTCCTTGATTAACATCCACTGAAGAGTCACTTCTTTGTGAATGTAAGACATGTTTCTACCCTTGGTATCCTCCTAATAACTACACGTACACCAATACACAGTAAGGGCTATTATCAGTGTGAAAATCAACTGCTTATAGACTTTATTGGGATCATCTAAAACAGATGAGATTCTCTCCAAATAAAACCACTGCCTTGACCTAGGCCTTAGTGAAGACTGCTGCACAGCCCCCTGGTTTTCCAAGTGCTTCTGGGTCAAGAGAGGCTACTCCAGAACCTGGCTGTCAGTCTTTAATATAGTATTTTGTGGATATAACAAATTAGTACTTGCATATGTGGTTCAATTCCAAGTACTCCAAAAAAAAATAGAACTTATAATATGTTCCATAGTATTCCTCCTCTCAAAGAAACAGATGGCTAATTATATTAATCATAATAATCTCTCCAAGTGTTGATGAAGCACTCAATCTTACAACTGTATCATGTAGCAAATTATCACTGTATTTTACAAAGGCATAGAATGTTGAAGTGACTTGTCAATATATCATCTGGCTGTTAAAAGGAGCACCTAGGATCTGAACCCAAGGCAGCCTGACCCAGAGCCTTGGTACTTAATCACACCAGTGGCCCTACATAGACATCTTAATCATACTGGATAATTATAGCAGTGAGAAGCCTAAACCTTGTGGTAAAATGAGGACAAGGCAGAGCAGGTAGAGCTTAAGACAGTATTTTAGGTACGGTGTACATTCTCTCCATGGACTTTGTATCACAGCAGTGAACAGATTCTTAGCACTGCCCTCTACCCCTCAACAGAAGGGTAATATAGAACATAGATACTCGGCCTCAGAGATAAAAGGAGAAGGATCAATTGGGACTAATTTACAATCATATTTGCTACAAATGCTTTGTAATTGTAAAAAGCTCCCCCCCCCAATCAACTCATGTGTTTTGAATGCTTTGTTTCCAGCTGGTGACAATTTGAGAGGTGGAGCCTTATTGAAGATGTGTTGCTCTGGTGGACTTGAAGTTTATTAGCCCCTAGCTTGCCAGTGTTAGTTTGGCTCACTTTCCTGAAGCTGTTGTGCACCTGACGTTGACAAGGAGGTGCTGTCTAGCCTCTGCTTTACCATCTTCTCCCTGCCATCATGGAGCTTTCCCCCAATACTGCAAGCCAACACAAAAACATTCTCATCATCAGCTGGTTTTGTTGGTTAAGTGCTTTGTCCCATTGGTGAGAAAGTAACTACAACAACTACTGTACTATCCTCTCTATCCAATTGCATTTCAGAAATTAAAGTTTCATAACCATGTTCCAGAGATTTATTTTCCTTGAACTTTCTTTATTGTCTCTAATTTTATAAGAAAGAGAATAGTATTAAAGTACTATAAACAAAATTGCAATACCACTCTGCACTTGGCTTGACGAGTGGAATGCCAAACTGGCTAGAGTTCAATTTTCAATTAGAGTCCTTAAATCCTTAGTAAAATGAGGCTTGTCACCCTTAAAAACATTCTAACATTTTTCCTCTCTGGAGCTTCTCTCAAAGATAAGGAGCTAGATGACTAGAGAATCCCACAGAGCTGACCCCCCCCCAAAAAAAAAACAGGGAAAGTGAAGTCTTCATTTCTCATAATATGAAGACTATTCATATTCAGTATACATTTCAACAGGCTTCTCACTGCTTCAAAGGATAATCCATTCTGATTTCCTTCAGCCAACACCTTTATGTTAAAGAGAAAGTAACACATAGCTTCATCTTAAATAGAAACACACCATGCAAGTGGAACACCTGTGGCTCCATGCCTCATTAAATAGTTAAATGTCAAGTCCATGGACATGCTCATTATTCTGCTCAGTGTGTTCACACTTTCCCAACCATTTGTACACACCACATATTCCTCTAAAGAGAAGGGGTTCTGTTAAGTTAGAAACTCATTCTTAAAATGGGCCAAGTAGAAATAAACATCTATCTACCAAAGAGGATTCTTGAGATGATTAACTTTTGGTAGAGAAGGGAAAAAAAGACAATTTTATTTCATCACTAAAAATATTTTCAAAGTACTTAAAAAATAAAATTGGCAATTTTAAGCCACTTAAAAAATAAAATTGCCAATTTTAAGCCACTTACAAATGCATTTAAGAAATAGAAATGAGAATTCCTTTACTTTCAGGTGTATGCTCTCTTAACAATATTAAATTACTTTCAGTAGAAATTTTCTATACTGCTATCAAATATAATCCTAAAATACATTTTTTTGGTTGGTTGGTCAAAATACTCATTTTGAATGCTGAAATCAATTAGAAAATAGCAATCTGAAGAACCGCAATCTCCTTTTTCACAATAAAATTAGTCATGCAAGTTCCAATGCTTCGGGTAATGTTTTTAAAACTGCATGGTTACCAACAACATTGTTATTGCTAAAAATATTTATCAATGAAATATTTTATCTACTACCCAACTCCATCCCTCAAATCCTACCCACCAGGAAAAAAAAAAAAAACCTTTAGAAAAAAAAAATATTATCATGCTGACTTAGGTTTATCTTCAAGCACTTTGGATTTGTAAACTTAAGTTCTATGCCCAGTTACATAGGGTTATAGGCTTACATCTCTACTCACACAGTTGAGGTTGATGAGCAAACAGCTGTCCTTTGTCTTGAGACAGACATTAGCTTCCTGCCTTCCCTATCCTCATTAGCAGCTACTTAAAGTTTGAGTTTTATGCAAGAAAACATTTTAATGCCTCCAGTGTTTTATTGCAGCAGACTTCAGATTCATTCCTGTAACACATTTAACATGAAACAGAATTGAGACATTAAAATTAACAACGTACCACATTTAAATTATCTCAATGTTAAAGGAATGTTTTCACTATTATAGTGACATAAAAAGGGTTGCTGAAGTAGCATTAAGGAACAAAGACATACCATTTGGTATTTGATACCAATACAAAAATATAACAATACATAACTTTAACCTACTGAATTTTCTACACATAGGCCATTGGCTAGGTAAGAATTATTTGTAAGAATCATTTATAATCAAAGTAAGCAAATCTAAGTACTTTTCAATTTTCCTAAAGTTTAGTAATTTAGAAAACTAGACAGCCACACCTTCACTAGAAGGTGCCTTCAGTGTCCCAAGTATAAGCCTGTCTCAGCTTTGATGGGGAGACTTGGTGCCAATCCTGCTGTGACCTCAGGAAGAGCTAGCTGAATTTCTGTTATTTGCCTTAAAGGTTTGCAGCACACTTCCCCACACTCAAGCTTCTACAGTATAGATGATTCACGTGGGAGAAGGCTTCTCAAGAAAATAAGAATGCATTTTTATAAGAAAAAACAGTCTATCCTACTCAAACTGAACTTTCAAAACTGATCACACACACACACACACACACACACACACACACACACACACACACACACACACACCCCAAAGACTTAGAAATTAGGAACAATAAAATTCCATTAATACATAGGCAATCACAATGACAGTTTGCAGTACAGAAATAAACCAGAGCCTTTTTTAAGTTAACTCAAAAGATTCCATTAAAAATTATATTTCTAGATAAAAATGATGTACTATTTAAAATTTAATGCAGATTACTCTAATAGCATTCTTTCCAAAATCCTGACCCAATCTAATTTTTAACTGTTCCAGCCCTATTGATACGCATGCACTGACTTTAATACACAGAAAGCTGCATCCAGGAGCAGACTATAGGCTTAGATGTTTCAATACATTTTCTCATTTATAACCCTGAATCTGTCTCTTAGGGCTTCTGCACTGTTGAGTACTCCTGTGCTGTGTGGAATAAGCAAAATAAGTACATCAATAAAAATGTTCTCAAAAATTCAATGATTTCATGTGAACACTGGCTTCAAATTGTATATTTAATTGGTCTCAATATCTAGAGCAAAATTTATGTAAAGCTTTATTATTTCATGAATATAGGAAAGGTACTACCTGTAAATAGCAACATGGTTTAAATTTGTTCTGGATCGCAGTGCCAGCCTGTGACACAGCTAGGACTTGAGGCCAGATCACTCTGTCTTCAAAACCCGGTGTTCTTGGGCACCAGGCCAAATAACAGGACACAGTGCTCTACTGTACTCATAAAACAAACTGGGTCTGTAGCTGGGTGTCATCTGGTTAAGTATAGTACTGATAAAGTGCGCTATCAGGAACAACAGATGAACTATAAGTCTAGAAATTTTCATCTTTTACAAGAAATAACTATGAGAAATAGGAGCAATCAACCCTAAGAAAGGGAAAAAAGGAAAACAAAACAAGGCTTACTGGACAGAAAGGAAAAGAGCAGCTTATCCCACATAGCACAAGAGCGCTTAACCGTGCAGAAGTCCCAGAAGATGGATTCAGGGCTACACTGAACACTTTTTTAAACCCAAGGAATACAATGGTTAAAATGCCTTCCCTCTTGTATTGTTTGCACAAATATTTGAACCTAATTAAATGCCTGAATCACTACCATCATAGTAGTAAGGGACTCAAGCAAAATTATCTGAAGGCTTGATGAGGACTGTGACTGAGTCTCAACATCTCACAGGCTACTTAACAACAAAAGGAAATACAACTTTTAAGAGAGCAGACCCAGCTAAATGGCACACAGGAATTATTTATATTGTTACTGAAATTCTCTATAAATTGAAAATTATTTCAACATAAAACCTGACAAATATATGATGCTAAAGGTCTAAGCATCCTAAGTACCTAGCAACAACAAAACCAGACTTCCTATCTTACATCTCCTGCTCCAACTCCAATCAGCAGTGACCAGAGCTGGTGGAGAACGATCTGCTCAATGAATTATAGGAACCAGGGCTTGGGGGAAAAAAAATGCTAGATGGCAAGTGTTGTCCCTGAGTCAGATGAATGCCTGCCTCCTTCACCCTTATTGCAGGGATGAAACCTCCCCCACACTACCGCAGTGGGAGGGAAACCTCCCCACCAGAGCATAGCAACCTTGCTAAAACTCCAAATTAACCTAATTTCTGGAATGCCAGGTACAAAACCAAAGTAAGAGCTAAGGAGGGATCATCGATAACATACACAAAAAATATATAAAGCAATCTTCTACCCTAACAAACAAAGCTCTGGAGAGGAGCCACCACAGTCATACCATGGAGGATCCATATGGAACCCCACAGAGAATGTCGGGATGAACAAGGGACCCACAGCCACAGCCATTCAATCAACACAGGATAAGCCAGTGAGATAGAAACCAACGATTTTCGACACAAAGACCCCCTAAGCTCACAACCTTAAAGCAGCCTTAATACTCATCCACCACGACTCAGGGAACTATGCTAAGAGGGGGCGGAAAGATTGTGAGAGCTGTGGTGGGGGAGATTATCCAGAGGCATGGCCAGGAGAACCTGGCTGAATACTAGGCTATCCATGGTCCCCTGTCACAAAGACTGATCCAGACGACCCATGGAGGAGGTTATCCAGCGGATTAGGGAGGGGAGGGCAGCGGGAAATTGGGGATAACAACCCATTGTTTACCTACTAAATATTGTAACTCATTATGGACAATAAAAAAATAAAAATAAATAAAATAATAAAATAAAAAGGGAGACTCTTATCAGGGGAAAAAAAAACAACAAAGCTCTGGAAGGCCAAAAGAAAACTGAGAAGCACACACACTCATTACAGAGCATCCTTATTCTGAGTAATAAGACACAAAACGTTAATCACCGACACCAACACAGCTAGAGATAAAACACAAACATAAAACAAACCAGTGAAAGGGACAAGGGTGGTGTGGAGAGGATGGAGTGGTAGAGTGCCTACTTAGAACTTTGAGGGCTCAATGCTTAGCACCAAAGGAGAGGATGTGGAAGAAAACATGCAAGAAAAGAAGAAACATCCTTTTAGCCCCCACTACCACACAATCTTAGGTTTCCTTTTAAAAAATAGTTTACTCATTTGCAAGCAGAGAGAGAGAGAGAGAGAGAGAGAGAGAGAGAGAGAGAGAGAGAGAGAGAGAGAATGAATATGGGCGTGTGCCAGGGACTCTTCCACTGCAAAATAACTTCAGATGCATGTGCTAACTTTGGACATCTGGCTTTATGTGGATACTGGAAAATTGAACCTAGGGCATCAAGCTTTGCAGGAAAATGCCTTTAACTGCTGAGCCGTATATCCAGCCCTCAGGTTTTCTTTCCCCTTCCTTTTAAGCTTGTTTATCCTCAACTTACCGATCATTTACTAGTAAGCCCACCTTCTGAGACTAAGAAAACAGCTATGGTTGCATCAGATGCATTTTAAAAAATAGCTGAGAGCTGCAAAATAGCAGCCTATTACCACAAAAGAAAATTCAAAGTGGAAAAAAGCAAAGTAACAAAATACGTGGCCTGGCTCTGTAGCAGAGGAAGAGGCAAGGGCTCAAGCCCACTGGGGAAAGGTATGGGATGGCTTTAGCTTCCTGTGCTAAGATGGACCTTTCTTCATAGCAGTGATCCAGAGCACAGATCTGGCTGACTCGAGACCATGAGTGATACTGCTGAGGAGTGGCCTTCTTTTAAGTGGGCTTTGGAGCAGATTAATCTCTACAAATCAACAGCACACAAAACTGACATGACAAAAAGCTGTCCTGGTGAGATCTTCCAGAATTTTCTATAGCAAAACTTTCTTACCCCAATCCCAGCTCAGACTTCTCCTTGTCTCGGGTATTAAGTAGGTTAGATCCACATCTCTGCCAGATCTCTATCAGCTTTCTAAGTTTTCCCTCTGATCTAAATTTAAACTCCAGTTCCCAGAATGGGGCAGGTGGATGACGATGCCCCAGAAGAACCAGAACAAATCACACTATGAATGAAACTTGACCTATATCAATTTTAACAAACATGCTTGTGTCTGTAGATACATATGTAAACACATATGACCTTTTGGAGGGAAGGGGGTATGTCTTCCGAATTAACATCTGGACCCATACTGCCACAGTGGTTATAGCACCTACTAAAGCAGCATCTGTAGCTAACCATACAGGCTTTCTTTAAGCTGTCAATCACCATGGTCATGCAGTGGACCTCATTACAAACCATCAACCATCTATACTTCTGTATTTTCCTTAACTTGAATAGCATTAAGTATGGGGGGAATATATACAGAAATGAATGAAGGCTCCAAGGTAATAAAACCAAATGCAGGGCAGTGGAAAGTGCTGCTTTATAGCCAAGATTAAACCAGCCCCTTCATAATCTAGCCTAAGGCAAAGGTCTAATTAAAGAATACCATGTTAGAAGAGGTTAAGGGAAAAGGTGGTAGCTTGGGGGGGTATAAAGAGTAAAAGATAAGTAGCTACCAACTCAATTCTTCCCCTAAATACTGTAAATAGTGACCTTTAGGCTTAAAAGACTCCCTGTAAAGCTACATCATGAAATATTGTATTTTAAAAAGAAAAAGTTATTTACACATTCAAAGACCTGTACTAAAATACTCAGTGACTTTGTTATAACCAAGTACTGTAAACAATCCAGATAAAAATTAAAAGGTAAATGGATAAACAATAATATAATCATACAATGGGATATTATGCAACAATAAACAATGAGCCACTAATGAACAAGTTATGGATGGATATCCAAAAGATTATGCTAAATGAAAATAAAACAAAAAACTATATAACATATGATTCCATTTACATGAAATGTTACAGTGACAATTTTGACAGAGCAGATAGAAGGAACACAGACAGGCAATCAAGGCAGAGAATAGAGATTAACTCTAAAGACAGAAAGGAGACTCTGAGGTAATGAAAATGTTCTCCACTATGAATGGTAGCTGTAGTGGTCACAAAATTACTCATCAAAATAAAAATAAAACATTGACAATCAATTGATTTTATGTTACATAAAATTACTAGTAAAGCTAAATTTAGGCTGAGTACATACCTTTTCCCATTTTTCAGGAGTACCTTTCTATTTCTTAAGCTATCTCTATTTCTATTACTTTTTTAAAAATTAACTTTTCAAACATAGGAAAAAGGAATGGGAATAGTTATTTTGACTCAAACCATGACTCAGAGTTGAATCTTTGCTAGGGAAAGATTCCTTTGCCTTCTTTCAATATCCATCGCTTATATCACTTCATGAAAAATGATCTTGAGTAAGATTAACCTGGATTACTGTGGTGGTTTGATTTATGTGTAGCCCATAAACTTACGTTTGTGCTTGATCCTCGACTGACGGCAATTTTGGAATTGGATCTGTTGAAGCTGTGTTGTTGGGAGTGGGTTTATGGGAATTATAGCTAGCTTCCCTTTGCCAGTATTTGGCATTCTCCTGCTGCTGTTGTCTATCTGATGTTGGCCTGGAGGTCAGCCTCTGCTCATGTCATTGTTTTCCCTTTATCATGGAGTTTTCCCTTGAGTCTGTAAGCCAAAATAAACCCTTTCCTTCCCATCAGCTGCTTTGGGCGGAGTTCTTTCTGCCAGAAGGAGAAGTTAACTACAACAGTAAATTGGTAATAGAGGAGTGGGATTGTTGATACTAAACCCTGATGCTATGGCTTTGGCCTTTTGGAACAAATTTGCAGGAAGAATGTGGACAGATTTGAAACCTTGGCCTAAGAAACACCTTGCAGTGCTTTAAGTACAGCTTCATGGACCATTCTGCTCAGTTAAAAGACCTGAATATAGTAAGAACTATGGATTGTGAAGTTTGGCTCATGAGGGTGAGAAAGAACTTTATCAGTACTGGTCTAGAAGCAGTTTGCGTGAGAGGCTTGCTGAATTCTGCCTGCTTGTGTCCTGAGAACTTGCGTGGGGTGGCTTAGCTCAGAAATGGAGTGGTGTGGGCAGATGGAGATGGCACAGAAACAAAATCTTTGGGACAAAACTGCTGACCTTTCAGCTGCAACTATTGAAGAGATTACAACCATTGAGACTGGACCAGCTGATGGGCATTGGGACAGCAGGAAGAAGGCAGATTCTTTTGAAGTAAGTGGCCAGAATGCTAAAGGAGTGTCCTGCTCCTCAAAATGAGCTTTATTCCCCCCGGATTAACAAGTTGGTAGCCCACCTGGTACTATGGAGTTTAACAAATGTAGGAAAGCGAAAGGGTCATTTATGAATGTGCAGTACTGTTTTGTTTTTTTTGGAAATAGCCATGGGCATAATGATCACTGAACTTCTTTTGTTATATATTCTTTAGATCAGTGCTCCACAAAGCCTAGGATTAATAAGATTAAGGATCTTCAAATTCTTTATCCAATTATATTCCTAAACAATCAATTTCTGAGGCCGGGCATGGTGGTGCACACCTTTAATCCAGCACTCAGGAGGCAGAGATAAGAGGATCTCCTTGAGTTCCAGGTCAGCCAGGGCTAGAGCAAGACCCTACCTCAAAACAACAATAAAAAAAAAAAATCAATTTCTGGAGACTACCCAAGGACAGCACTCCCTAACTAACTTCAGGGATTCTTAGGATCTTGTATTCATAATGGGAAGATGTCTTCTTCTAAGATCAGAACGGTTAGTATGTATCTACAGTGAAAAAGAAAGATTTCCCAAAAGGTTCACCTGAAAGATTTCATTCATCCTAGTTAATCCTTGGTTTAAGAAGCACTCATGGTAATCTCTGTCTGCCAACTTGACTGATTTAGAATCACTATGGAAATAAATCTCTGGTTTTGCCTGTGAGGAATTTTCTTGATTGGGTTAATTGAGGTGGGAGGCCCCACCCTAATTGTAGGTGGCACCAGCCCATGGGCTGAGCTCCAAGACAATATAAAAAGGAGAAAGCTGGCTGACCATTCAGCATTTATCTCTTACTTCCTCCCTGCTGATGTGACTACGTGAAGACAGCTTTCTGCTCCTGCCATTATGAACTCTATCCTCTAGAACTGTATGCCAAAATAAACTCCTTCCCTAAGTTACTTCTGGTAAGGCATTTGTTCACGGCAACAAGAAACACTTGTAGATGTTATATATAGAAATTGATATTTAGCTTAGTGTGGTGGTACATTCTGTTATCCAAACATTTGAAAGACTGAGCAAGGCAGAATTGCTTCAAGTTCAAGGCCAGCCTGGACTACATATAGTAAAGCCCGTCTCAAAAAAGAAAAGAAAAAAGAAACCCCATGATTAGTGATTATTTCAGGAATACTTCAATTTGCTGTTGTCATTTATTTTGAGACAAAGTCTCATCGTGTAGGATATCTGTCAAAAATTCATAAACCTGTCTAAATCTTTCAAGTGCTGGGAATCACAAACACGCACTACCATACCCAGCTAACTCTAACTTTTAAACTTATTACTGTTTTGAAATTTTAAGTTATACAATCTTGAGAGAATCTGTAAACTTCACAGAACAAGTATTGGCTACTTTAGTAAATGCTTTTGGGTAGACCTAACAAATGTCAGTACTACTCATAAGTGGCTGTTAAAGACAAAGTTGTATCACTTTTTACTCTTTAAAAGGATAATGAAATGCCACAGTATTGTACTAAATAATGTTAAAAATTAGGAGAAGATTTTAAGTAAATTTATAAGAAAATGGAGATTAAAGAATTTATATTGAGAACTTATCAAGATGGTCTGAACTAATGCAGTACTCTCCTGCTGGGGTAATGACAGTCCACTGGATGGGCTTTGTTCTGAACTGCAGGACAGATGCTATAATAGAAAATGAAAAGGGTACACTATTCCCTTCCTATTTCAAAACTGTGAAGAAAAGCCTTGCTCTTAAGACATGTGCAAGGGAGGTAGGAAAACATAGAAAGAACAATGGACACAACCAGTGAGTGCTGTCACAATGAAACTCACCAACTTGGGCTGGGGAGATGGCGTAGCAATTAAAGACACTTGCTTGACAAGTTTGCCAGCCAGGGTTCAGTTTCCTAGTACTTCCATAAAGCTAGATGTACAAAGTGATGTATGCATCTAGAATTCTTTAGCAGTGGGAAGAGGCCCTGGTATGCTGTCGAGTTTGTTTGCAATGGCATAAGGCCCGGGAAAGCCCTTCTTGGTGTCAGGGTCTGTCTGTCTGTGTGTCTCAAATAAATAAAAAAAAAATATTTTAAAGCCAGGCATGGTGGTCCACACATTTAGTTCCAGCACTCTGGAGGCTGAGATAGGAGGATCACTGTGAGTTTGAGGCCAGCCTGGGGCTACAAAGTGAGTTCCTGGTGAACACAGGCTAGAGAGAGACCCTGCCTCAGAAAAAAAAAAATTTAAGTGTTTGACTCATGTTAAAAAAAGAGTAACAATAAAAAAAATAGCACGAGCTCTGTTTTCAATAAAACATGAAGAGAACTGCAGCCCTAAACTACAATATACTCATGGTCACCTGAGTGAAGAGGATGACAAATGACTTGTTAAGGGAAGAAAACCCAAATTTCAGTCAATGAATGAGAAGGTGCCATACAGCACAAGCGATTCCCACAGAAACCTATGATCTATAAAGAAAAATGCAAGCTTTTATAGAGAATATCTTGGTCTCTGCTCACTACCACTTTCCTTCCACATAAATGGGCTTGAACAACAACAACAAAAAAAAAAAACTTAAGTTTCTTGGGCAACAGAAAGAGGGCAAGGAAAGAGGTTTCTAAGAAACTATTGTAAACTACAGAAGAGAAAATTATCTACAAAGAATAACACCAAGAAGTCAACTGTCTAGAAGAAAGCAGATGGAACTTATTTGGTGGAAATATACAGAACACTCTCTCTGAAAGGCAGCATTGTACTAATCACTTGACATGCTTCTCAAAATTACCTAAAGTTTGAGTCACAATTTCAGAATGTCATGCGTAAGTCTTGGATACCCATTTAGTTCATTCCACTTATGCAAAACGTCTGTCATAGAGCATAACTAGCCAAGCACACACTCACTGCCTCACTGTCAGTTTGGTACCACAGCCGGGGTAAAGCTGTGGTAGCTGAGGAAAAGCTTCTGAAGAGAAAACATGTAGCTTCACTGTCTGCCTCAATTAGTTACACAGGGTGGGAACCTGATCCATGCTTCTCATCCACACTTACAGAAGAGCCCGTACAGACTTGCTTCACCAAGAGGGCAGCCAGGGAACTGAATGCTCCATTGGCTTTCCACTCTTCCAGCTCTTTCTTCAGGTGGCATATGTGATGTGACTCACAGAGCAAACGTACAATAGGTCTACACTTGTATTATTCCAAGACATCCCATTTTTCAGAGAATGAAAACGTAACTATGGTTAAATCAGTTCCTTTCCTGTTTTTTTCCTTCTCTTTCTAGATTTTAAAACCAACAACCATACAATTATTTTCATTAGAAGGATGGAACATTAGTCAGAAAACACCTTGTGATCAGGCAGATGCAAATTAGGAAGCACCTAGGCCTCTTAAGATTCTGATCTTTTAAAAATGTCCCATTTGGGGGTAGGAGGATGGCCCAAGTGGATGGATAAGAGCACTTCTCACAAGCAGGAGGGCTTGAGGCTGAGTTAGTTTCACCAGGGCCCTTCTAATCAGCTGTGTATGTAACCCAAGTCCTATGGGGAAAATTGTTAGTGCTTCTGAAAACTGCAGCTCCATGTTCAGACACTCCATCTCAAGGAAATACCTGGATGAATGATAGAGGAAGAACACTTGACATTCTCCACTGGCCTCTGCACCTATGAGTGCATCTGCACATATACTTACACACATCACACATACTACACATGTTTAAAAAAAAAAAAAGAGTCCAGTTTGGCTGGTGTATTAGGATTCTCTAGACCAAAATTGACTATAAAGATGTAATGTATTAGCTTACAAGATCAGGCTTGAGCCTCAAGAAACCTGGCAGACCAGCTCAGTCCACAAAACTGGATGCAGGGTGGAAAGTTGCAGAACTAGGTAGCTGCTCAGTCCAGGAGGCTGGATGCCTCAGCAGTCCCAATCTGGCACTGAAGGTCTGAAGGATTTCTGGAGAGCCGCTGATCTTCAATCCATGTTGGAAGGCTTATGAAACTCAGTTCCAATGTCCACAAGGGACAGGAAAAACAAGGTAGATATTCACACAAGTAACAAGGGCAGCCAGATAAAAAAAGGCAAAAAGGTACTGTGTTCTCTCCAAGCTTCTTTTTATATAGTTCACAACCAGAAGGGTTGAAGGACTTCCTCCCTTAGTTAATCCTTTCTAGATACACCTGACCAAGAAGAATATTTGTGTGCATCTCCCCTGACTTTTTTTTATTTTTTATTTTTTTTGAGGTAGGGTCTTGCTGTAGCCCGGGCTGACCTGTAATTCACTATGTAGTCTCAGGGTGGCCTTGAACTCATGGAGATCCTCCTACCTCTGCCTCCTCAGTGCTGGGATTTAAAGGCATATGCCATCACGCCCAGCAGGTGGGTCTCTTGGGTCCTAATCTGACCAAATTGATAAGGGAACTTGACCATTATAAGTCCATCCCTCAACAACTTGACACCAAACCACATCTCCTTATGTCACACTTCATTTCCAAATGAAGACAATGCCTAACACTATATAACTAACCCACGTGCAAACTAAAACACACTGTTCTTACTCTGCCCCCAAACACACAGCAAAGTCCCTCGAGGCATGCTTAGTCTCTAAATTAGGACAAAAAACACCTGGAACCTTGGCTGGTATTTCTAACTCCCCTTTTCTACTGTCCATTCTATATTCCCTCCACCTTCAGCAAATACCTCAGCAGGTCTTGTCTGCTTACCAGGTGGAGTGATCCCCACCTCATCACTGAAGGGCTGGGGCAATGACCACCTTCCTAGATTAAGCTGTCAGTCTCCACTGATCTTGATCACAGAACATGGTAACACCAAGAAGCATCCTAAACGATCCCCAGCATTTCATATACATTCTCCCTTACCTCCCATGTGGAGGAGCAGTCCAATTTCACCCTGATAGTCTGGATCACCTAGGCTAGCACTGTAACTTCACTCTTAGCCTGATGACTGAAGGGCATCAGGAGCCCAAAGTGGCCAGTGGGACGTCTTAGCGTCCAGTTCAAAAGAGTGTTTTTCATGCCTCCTGGCTAAAGCACTCCCCTCTCTGCAAACAAGACCTCTAGGCCAGCAGAGTAAAAGGTTACAGGAACAGGAAGCAAAAATTTGTCTAATGGGTCACTTGTGATGATGTTGAGTGGCACCATTTCCATTTCCATCCTTTGATTCTTGGACCTGTAAAATCTTGACTGTAGGAGGAACAGTATCCTAGTTTGGACACTGATTCAGAGCATATTCAGCCTTCTGGACACCCTGCCCCAGCCCTCCAGGCAACTGCCACCTAGTTGGTGCTGTAACTGTTTTTTCCTTTTTAAAAAAGCCATTCCACCATTCTATCAAGCCAGCTGCTTCAGGATGTTGAGGAACCAATGAATTCCATGAGCATAAGCACACTGCCACACTTCTCTGGCTGTGAAGTGAATTCCTTGGTCAGAAGCAATGAAATGTCTAGCGTGTAGAACTATCTGTGAGAAATGCCATGATGATGGATAAAGCAATCTGTAAGTCCATAAATGGTAATTTCATAGAAGCATTATGTGTAGAAAATGTCAATCTATACCCAGAACAAGTGAGTAAGTATTCCAGTAAGAAAAAAAACCTGCCCTTTCTACAATGGAAGTGGTCCAAGTAGTCAACCTGCCATCAGGTTGCTGCTGGCTGGTTAGCCAAGGGAATGGTGCCATATTGGGAACTCAGTGTTGGTCTGTGCTACTGGCAGATTTCAGCAGCAGCTGTAGTCAGGCCAGCTTTGGTGAGAAGATGACCATGTTGTTGAGCCCATGCATAACTTCTATCCATGGGCCCACTGGGCAATGACAAGAATGACTGAGAAAAGATTGGCAGCTATCCACAGAGCAGGTCATCTTACCACATTAAAGCCATCCTCTGTGGAGGTGACCATTTGATGAATATTTACATGGGACACAAGTACCTTTACATAGTCTTCCAACTCAGAGAGATCTTTTGACATACCCATTCCCCAAATGGCTTCCACATCACCTCTTCCAAGTCCCAGACCATCCATCCAAACCACTGGCCACAGCTCAAGAATCAGTATATATAGATGCACACACAGCCATTTTCCCTCCCAAGCAAAATGCACAACCATGTGCACTGCCTGAAGTTATGCCCTTTGTGAAGATTTCCCTTCACCACTGTCCTTTTAGGGTAGACCCAGAAAGGGGCTGTCCACTTCTGGAAGGTGCCTGTGTAGCGTGTAGAACCATCTGAAAACTAGGATTTGGTCTTCTCTAAGTAAAGCAATCATAAGGCACACCCTATGATAACATAGGTGCAGAATTATTCAAGAAAACTTCCCCAATCTAACAAGAGAAAGCCCACTCAACTTTCAAGGGGCCCAGAGGACTCCAAACAGACAGGACATGAAGAGGAAATTTTCCAAGACACATTTTAATTAATATGCCTAACATAGAAAGCAAAGAGAAAATACTCAAAGCTGCAAGAGAAAAGCAAACCATAACTTATTAAAGGTAAATCCATCAGACTTACCTCAGACTTCTCATTAGAAACCATGAAAGCTAGAAGGGCTTGGAATAATGCTTTTCAGGGCGTAAAGAAGTATGGCTTTCAACCTAGACTACTGTACCCAGCAAAACTATCCCTCATAATAGATGGAGAATTGAAAGTGTTCCACGAAGTAAACCAGCTTTACAACTATTTGAAAACAAAGCCAAAATTTCAGATGATCCTACAAGAAATATCCCACACAGAAGAAACAAGAAATCTACCTCGGAAGAGTACCAGAGATCAGGCACGACAATCACAATCACTGTGCTAATAACAGCAGCACAGACACCAACCTCCATTAACCCTTCAACATGGCAGGGCTTAGAGCAAACCTCACAGTTATATCTCTGAATATAAATGGACTTAACTCCCCTATAAAAAGATACAGACTTGCAGGGTGGATCAGAAAAATGGCCCCTTCCATCTGCTGCCTTCAGGAAATGCACCTTACCTCTAAAGACAGCAACCTTCTTAGAGTAAAAGGATGGAAAACAGTTTATCAGGCATGTGGAAGTAAAACGCAAGTGGGTGTGGCTACATTAATCTCTGACAAAATAGACTTTACACCAACATCAATTAAAAAGGATAATTATGGTCACTTCTTACTCATCAAAGGAATGATCCATCAGGAAGATATCACCATAATGAACATATATGCACTAAATTTGGGTGTAACACAGTTCTTAAAGGAAACCCTACTCAAAAATAAAGCAGAAATAGACTCTAACTCCATCATAGTAGGAGACTTTAATACACCTCTATCATCTCTAGACAGATCAAGCAAACAGAAGATCAGCAGGGACATAACAGAGCTCAATAACACCATTGACCAGCAGGGTATAACAGATATTTACAGAATGTTCCACCCCAAAGACACAGAATATACATTCTTCTCAGCAGTGCATGGGACTTTTTCTAAAATTGATCATATCCTAGGTCATAAATCATCCCTAAACAAATTCAGGAAGACTGACATAGTTCCTTGCATCATATCAGACCATAATGCATCAAAGGTAGAAATTAACAATGGAACAGGATCCAGAAAATGCACAAAGTACTGGCGCCTGAACAATTCGCTCCTAAATAATGATTGGGTCATCCAAGAAATAAAACAGGAAATTCGAAATTTCCAAGTAGTAAATGATGATGATAACATCTTATCAGAACTTGTGGGACACAATGAAGGCAGTCCTAAGGGGGACGTTCATTGCACTAAATGCCTTCATATCAAAGACAGAGAGGACTCAAATCAATCATCTAACTACCCACGTAAGATCATTGGAACAGATGGAAAAAGCTAACCCAAGGAGCTCAAGACGAAAGGAAATAATTAAAATCAGAGCTGAGATTAATGAATTGGAAATCAAGAAAACGATTTAAAAAAACAAATAAATCAAAGAGTTGGTTCTTTGAAAAAGTTAACAAGATTGACAAACCCCTGGCCAATCTAATCAAAGAATTGAGAAAGCCCAAATCAACAAAATCAGAAAGGACAAGGGGGAGGATCACAACAGAGCCTGAAGACATTGAAAGTATCATCAGGTCATACTTCTAAAACCTCTACTCCACAAAATTAGAGAACCTGGAAGAAATGGATAAGTTTTTGGACACCTACCAACTACCAAAGCTTAAGCCAGAGCAGATAAAATCACTAAATAAACCTATCACATCCACAGAGATTGAAGATGTAATCAAAAACCTTCCCAAAAGGAAAAGCCCAGGACCAGATGGTTTCTCAGCTAAATTCTACCAAGCCTTCATCATAGAGCTGAAACCACTCTTTCTGAAGCTTGTTAGAAGCATAGAAAAAGAGGGAAGGCTTCCAAACACCTTCTATGAAGCTACCATTGCCCAAATCCCCAAACCAGGCAAGGATGCAACAAAAAAAGAGAACTACAGACCCATATCTCTGATGAACTTAGATGCAAAAATCCTGAACAAAGTCCTAGCAAACCAGATACAACGCTACATCAAAAATATTATTCACCCTGACCAAGTTGGCTTTATCCCAGAGATGCAGGGATGGTTCAACATACGCAAGTCGATAAATGTAATACATCACATTAATTGGCTCAAACACAAAAACCACATGGTTATCTCAATAGATGCAGAGAAGGCCTTTGACAAAATTCAACACCACTTCATGTTCAAAGCTCTTGAAAGAATAGGCATAGACGGCCTATACCTCAACTTAATAAAGACAATTTACAAAACTCCTAAAGCACAAATCGTTCTTAATGGGGAACGACTCAAGGAGTTCCCACTCAATTCAGGAACAAGACAGGGGTGTCCACTCGCACCACTGCTCTTTAAGATAGTGCTTGAAGTTCTAGCCCAAGCGATAAGACAGGAAAAGGGAATAAAAGGGATACAAATCGGAAAGGAAGAAATTAAACTATCCCTCTTTGCAGATGACATGATCCTTGATATATCAGACCCAAAGAATAGTATCAGTAACCTCTTGAAGGTGATTAATGACTTCAGGAACGTGGCAGGATACAAAATTAACACACAAAAATCAGTAGCTTTTCTATATGCAGAAGACAAGCAGACAGAAAAAGACATCAGAGAGACTGTCCCATTTTCAATAGCCTCAAAGAAAATCAAATACCTTGGAATATCACTAACCAAGGTTGTAAAGGACTTATATAAGGAAAATATTGAAACACTCAAGAAGGAAACAGGAGGACGTGAGAAGATGGAAAGATATTACATGCTCATGGTTAGGGAGAATCAATATAGTAAAAATGGCAATCTTGCCAAAAGCGATTTACAGATTCAATGCCATGCCGATAAAAATTCCAACCTCTTTCTTCACAGACATAGAAAAAATAATCTCTAAATTTATTTGGAAGGGCAAAAGACCTCGGATAGCCAAAACTGTTCTAAGTAAAAAAGCCTACTCAGGAGGTATCACCATGCTTGACTTCAAAACATACTACAAAGCCATAGTAGCTAAAACATCATGGTAATGGCATAAAAACAGACAGACAGATCAATGGAAGAGAATTGAAGACCCAGTTTTAAATGGAAGTAACTTCAGTTATTTGGTCTTTGACAAGGGGGCCAACAATGTACACTGGGTCAAAGATATCATCTTCAACAAATGGTGCTGGGTGAATTGGATAAACACATGTAAAAAAATGAAAATAGACCCACTCCTTTCACCATGCACAAAAATCAACTCCAGATAGATCAGAGACCTCAATATCAATCTTGTAACCCTGAACACCCTGGAAGAAAAAAATAGGAGGAAATATACATGAAATAGGAATAGGGAAAAATTTCCTGAGCAAATCTCCAGCAGCCCAGGAAATGCAACAATCACTTAACCAATGGGACTTGATTAGGCTCAAAAGCTTCTGTACAAACAAACCAACCATACTCAGAGCCAACAGACCCCCATCAAACTGGGAGACGATCTTTACCAGCTATAACTCAGACAAAGGCCTAATCTCCAGATCTTACAGAAAACTCAAAAAAAAAAAAAAAAACATAATAAAATCTCAAACAGCCCCCTCACAAAATGGGGCACTGATCTCAACAGAGAATTCACAGAGGAGGAAACACAAATGGCCTTGTCCCATCTAAGAAAGTGCTCAGTATCCTTAAGCATCAGGGAAATGCAAATCAAAACCACAATGAGGTACCACCTTACTCCGGTCAGAATGGCAATCATAAAGAAAACTAACAGCAATCGTTGCTGGCAAGGATGCGGGGGAAAAAGGAACCCTCATTCACTGCTGGTGGGATTGCAAACTCGTTCAACCGCTATGGAAAGCAGTGTGGAGACTCCTAGACAGAATGGACATAGAACCACCAATGGACCCAGCTATCCCTCTACTAGGCATCTACCAGCAAGATGTCACATCTCGATGTAGAAACTTTTGTACAACTATATTTATAGCAGCTCAATTCATAATAGCCAAGAATTGGAATCAACCCAAATGCCCATCCATGGAGGAATGGACAGCGAAACTATGGTATATTTACACGATGGAATTCTACTCAGCTGAAAGGAAAAATGACGCTTCAAAATTTAGGAAAAAATGGTCTGACTTTGAGCAGATCTTACTAAGTGAACACTCAAAAGATCAGAAAATCAAACTTTGCATATTCTCACTCATATGCAGTCCTTAGCCAGGCTAAAAGTCAACTCTATGCAGACTTGTAGAAAGAAGTGAGAGGTTATGAATGAGGGGCAAGGGGTGGGGGGAGGGGAATGGCTTAAGCATGAGGCTAAACCAAATTAGGTTCAAAAACATAAAATCCTCACGAGCATACTGTAACCTATTGAGCAAGTAGTGGGCGTCGACTGGCAAGAGGGGCCATGAGTAGTAGGGGAGAGAGTCTAAGCTTGTCAATAATTGATTAGTCTGACAACCCCTGGTCCCAGTCACTGGTTCCTTCCCTCACTGAGCTGTTGACCAAAGTGACCCATGAGGTTCCAAAAAGAAGACAGAATTCTGTCAAAGCCTTTGAATGTCCTCCCCAGGCCTGAGGCAAAACCCTGTTGCTGAAGAAACCACAGAATGTCATCGATCAGCATCGAGAGACTCTTCAAGGTCCGGAATGGTAACCAGCCCCCAGGTGGTAATTAAGTGTATTGCTGGAAGGCACTGCACAAGCTGCCAGGGGAAGCTGATCAACCACAGCTGGAGTAAACAGAGACCACTGGCATGAAACACAGTCTGCGGCCATGAATAGGCTGACCATACCTCCTACTGGGAGAGAACAGTATATCAAGAAAGGAGCACTCGTGCAATGGAGGAGCCTGGGCCTGGGGGAGACAATCAACAGCTTTTAAATTCGGCCAAATATTCCATTTAGTGAGGGGGAGCCCTTGACTGGAACTGGGGATTCAGGGCGATAGGCACCAGATCCTGTACTCTTGGGCTCACAAGAAAAGATGTTCTATGGGAGCGATTGACGGGGAGGCTACTAAAAATAGAATCTTGGTAATCCAGAATTGTGTATATTTGTTAACCTAGACTGATCTCAGTCTCCGATGGAGAATGAGTTTGTATTTTTCAGGATGCAGCGAGAGCTGTGGCCCATCTAATCCTACCATCCGACCGTAGGCAGATAGCTGAGATCCTGGCAAGAGATGCGTCATCACAGCCATATCGTGGAGCATCCATATGGAATCCCGCAGAGAATGACAGAACAAACAAGGGACCCACAGCCACAACCATTCAATTAACACAGGATAATCCAGGGTGCCAGAAACCAACAATTTTCGACACAAAGACCCCTAAGCTCACAACATTAATGAAGCCTTAATACTCACCCACCACGACTCAGGGAACTGAGCTGACAAGGGGGCGGAAAGATTGTGCGAGCCATGGTGGGGGAGACTATCCAGAGGCATGGCACCCCTCAGTAACAACACACTTGGGCCAGGAGAACCAGG
>PVHP010006626.1:0-59780 GCA_004024765.1 Zapus hudsonius
CACATGCACACGCGCAAACAACATACAGCTCTTTCAAAAACTTCCCTCCTTACTTTCCAATAAAGGAAAAAAAAGTTATAAATCAAAGGTGGTACAATTGGCCAGGATTCAGGAATATACCTTCACATAGATTCTCCCAAAAGCTCTCTTCTGGCTTTCCAACAAAGAGAGATGGCCAGGAATGGTGGCACGTGCCTTTAAACACAACACTCCAGAGGCAGAGGTAAGAGGATCACTCTGAGTTTGAGTTCAGCCTGGGACTACAGAGTGAATTCCAGGTTAGCCTGGGCTAGAGTGAGACCCTACCTCAAAAAACGAGAGAGAGGGCTGAAGAGATGGCTTAGTGGTTAAGGCGTTTGCCTGCAATGCAGAAGGGCCTGAGTTCGATTCCCCAGTGCCCACGTAAAGCCAGCACAAGAGGGCGCATGTGTCTGGAGTTCATTTGCAGTGGCTGGAGGCCCTGTTGTGCCCGTTCTCTCTGTCTCTCTCTGTCTGTCTCTCATAAATAAATAAAAATATTTTTTAAAAAACGAGAGAGAGGAGGGAGAGAGGGAGAGAGGGAGAGAGAGAGAGAGAGAGAGAGAGAGAGAGAGAGAGAGAGAGAGAGAGAGAGGCAGAGGCCATGGGGGAGGCCTTCTCCTCCACTTTGAGACACTCACCCAAGCCTGCCAGCTGGGAGGAGAGGGAAGCTGGTGGTGCTGTGTTCCCCACCATGGGGCTCACCACAGCAGGAGAGCCAGGGCCCAGGTCTATTAAGTTGTCTTCAGTCACTTCACTCAGGACCTGTCATGGCATGAAACTGATGTAAGGCCTCACCCTTGGCTGGGGCTCCGAGGTAAACACTGCCAGGTACCTGTGTAGGACCTGTATGCACTCGCAAGGAAAGACATTAAAGGTTCCCAAGCATAGATGCAAAATGGCTCCCCTAAGTGACCCAGGTTAAGCCCCACACCATGGGTCCCCTCACCTCCCCACTTAGAAAAGCTACATTGTGTCATTAGGATGATAACTGTCCTGAGGGGTGTGGACTGTACTTCTCTCAGGATGTCTGTGAGCTCTTTCCCAATCAGAGCTAGCTCTGCAGTTAGCCACATATTTTAGTCCCAATTAAAAAACCAGAAGTGAGGCCCAACCAGGCCAGGTCCATAATGTATGTATAGGATATATGCCCACCCCAGGAGATAAGAAAGCACCAAGGGACACTTACTCCATTGCTGGCATTCTGAACTGATCGGCCAGACCTGTACCGCTCAAACCTGCCAGGGAAAGGAAAACAGAAGTAAGGAGCCAATGATTGATGCTGGACTGGTCATGACCATGGCCCCACTGGGGAGCAGACCTCACATGTAGAGATGTGTCATGCTTTCTTCAGCATGGGGCCCCCAGCCTCCAGGACGTTCCCCTAAGCCAGTACAAAGGGTGGGCTATTGACTGGTACTTGGAGGAAGACTCTAGAAGCGTTTCCAGCCGTGTCCTCATGCATCTGGCCCCAGAGCTCCTCCTGACCCTGGGGAGGTGCTTGGGTCAACTTTGTTACCACTAGGCCTCTTGAGTGTCCATCTCTGAAGCCAGGCATACTGAAGACTCTTCTAGTCAGCCCAACACCACCTCAGAAAGGAAAGAGCTGGGCCTCATGGGAGATCCCTCATGGGTCTTGGCACAGGAAAAAAGACCTCATAGGCTCTGGTCTTGGCCTAGAGGGAAGGCTTTTGAGGATCCATGAGGTAGTTTGGGTCAACCACCTAAGAGCTACCTGAATGGTGAGGTAAGGCAGGCCAGCCCTGTAGGGACACTTTCCTCTGCACCCACCCAGCCAGCCAAGGGCAATACAAAGGGTAAGCTAAAAGGAATGTAGAACATGTCCCTTCTGGGGCTAGGAGATGGTTCAGTGGTTAAGGCACTTGCTCACAAAGCCTGCTAGCCCAGGGTTCGATTCCCCAGCACCCACATAAAGCAAGATGCACAAAGTGGCACATGAATCTGGAGTTTGCTTGCAGGCAAGAGACCCTGGTGTACTCACCACACACACACTCTCTCTCAAATAAGTAAATCAAAATAGAAATATCCCTTCTGCCACACTAAGTCATCCTCACACCCAGTGGGGGTGTGAACTGTGGCAAGGTGTTTTCTTTTGTTGTTTTGCTTTGTTTTTTGAAGTGAGGGCTCATGTATCCCAGGCTGGCCTCAAAGTGGACCTACGGATAACCTTGAACTTCTGATCCTCCTGCCTCTATCTCCTAAATGCTCAGATTACAGGTGAGTGCCACCATACGTGGTTTTAAGTGGTGCTGGGAATAGAACCCAGGGTTTTGTGCATGCTAGGCAGATCCTCTACCAACTGAGCCACATCTCCAGCAAGCTTCATTTTTACAGGCAAGTGCCTTAACTGCTGAGCCACCTCTCCAGCCCATTTTTAAAAAGCGCCAAATGCCATGGGCAAAGAGGAAGCTAGCCACAGCCTAAGCAAGCAGGTAGTAGAGAAGCATTCACAATGTCACCTCAGGGACATTGGGATGATACGGCTAAGTGTGTGTCCACCGTGGTGATTATTATTGTGCTTTTATTTTTGATTTGTGTGTTTGTGTGTATAAGTGTTTTTGTGTTTGTATAAGTGTGTTTTTATGTGTGTGTGTTTGTGTATATACATAAGTGTATGTGTGTATAAGTGCATTTGTATGTGTATGCACGTTTGTATGTGTGTAAAAGTATGTTTGTATGTAACAGTATGTTTGTGTGTAAAAGTATGTTCAGTGTTTGTGCATGTGTTTGAGTGTGTATAAGTGTGTTTGTGTGTATAAACGTGTTTGTGTGTATAAGTGTGTGCATAAGTGTTTGTGTATAAGTGTGTGTATAAGTGTGTTTGTGTGTATAAGTGTGTGAGTGTGTATGTGTGCTTGTGTGTGTGGTAAGTGTGTTTGTGTGCATAAGCATGTGTTTGTGTATAAGCGTGTTTGTATGTATAAGCATGTCAGTGTGTTTGTTTATAAGTGTGTTTGTGTGTGTGTGTGTGTATAAGTGTTGGTGGGGGTCAGCATGCATGTAAACGTGCATGTCTGGAGGTCAGAGGACAACCTTGGGTGTCATTCCTCAGAAATGCTAAGAATGTGGAGCATTTTTTGAGACAGGGTCTCTCATTGGCTGGAGCTCATCAGTAAGCTAGCCTGGCTGCAGCAAGCCCCAGGCTTCTGCTGGGTCCACATCCCCAGCTCTGGGGTTTTTTTTTTTTTTTTTCCTTTTGGGTGTTTTGAGGTAGGGTCTCGCTCTAGCCCAGGCTGACCTGGAATTCACTATGTAGTCTCAGGGTGGCCTTGAACTCATGGCAATCCTCCTACCTCTGCCTCCTAAGTGCTGGGATTAAAGGCATGCGCCACCACACCAGGCTGTTTATTTTTGTTTTTGAAACAGGGTCTTGCTAGGTAGCCCATGCTGGCCGGGAACTCAATATGTAGCCCAAGCTAACCTTGAATTCCTCCTGCCTCCATTTCCTAAATGTTGGGGTTACAGATGGATACCACAACACCTAGCTTCCACTGTAGTTTTAAAAAAGACTTGTGTTGGGGCTGGAGAGATGGCTCAGCAGTTAAAGACATTTGCTTGAAAAGCCTGATGCCCGGGTTCAATTCCCCAGTACTCCTGTAAAGCTAGATGCACAAAGTGGTGCACAAATCTGGAGTTCGGCTGCAGTGGCAAGAGGCCCTGGCATGCTCATGTTCTCTCTAGCTCTCTCTGTCTGCCTCTTTCTATCTCTCCTGTTTCAAATAAATAAATAAATAAATTTTTTTAAAGAAAGACAGACAGACTTGTTGGCTAGGCATGAAGGTGCATACTTATAATCCCAGAATTTGAATGGTTGAGGCAGAAGGATTAAAAGTTTTAGGCTAGCCTAGGCTAAAGAGACCCTGTTCCCCAGGAACCAAAATAAAGCAAGATAAAAACTACCTTATTGGGCTGGAGAGATGGCTCAGCAGTTAAGGCACTTGCCTCCAGTGCCTAAGACCCTGAGTTCAATTTCCCAGGACCCATATAAGCCAGACCCACAAGGTGGTGGCCCTGTTGTGCTCTCTCTGTCTCTCTCTGTCTCTCTCTCTCTGTATTTCTCTGCTTGAAAATGAATAAATGAAATATTTAAAAAAAAAACAAAAAAACTATCTTATAAAAAATATAAATAAATACATAAATGAGAAAGTCATGTGTAGTTTTTCCACATGTTTGTAAGGAGAACAGGAATATTAATAGATCTGAGAAACTGTTTTTTTGAGGCAGGGTCTGTCTCTAGCCCAGGCTGACCTGGATGGAACTCATTCTGTACTCCCAGGCTGTCCTTGAACTCATAGCAATCCTACCTCTGCCTCCGAGGGCATGAACCACCACATCTGGCTGAGCAGCTCTTAATTGAAGGGTGGCTTTCATACATTCCTGAGGGACTATTAGTTGTACCAAAACCACTATGACCAGAACACCTCCAGGCCATTGGCTCCAATGATATCTCTTAAGTCTAACTGCAGACTAGTGGGTTTGTGGGTGGCGGTGCCTAGACCCTGCTTAAATGGGCCCAACGGATCAAACCCAAGTCGACTTGCTATGTGGAAACAAATCACATAGAAAGGCACAAAGCCCTTAGACTGGAAACTGGAGACCTCAGATATGACACACTTCATCAGATAGGCACAGGGCCACCAGCCAGAAGCTGAGACAACTCTAGGAGTGACAACCACATTGACCTTCAAGCCCCCAATGGGAAATACAAATACAGTATCTATCAGCTGGCCCTAAATGATGCCAGCTCACTTACCTCCTGACAACCTATGCAGAAAGCTGTCAGTTAGTGACTGCACAGAGGGACCAGGCCATAAATCTCCAGGGACTTACGCTGCTGTCGGATCCTCTTGGGATTTATCTTAATTTAAAATTAATGAATTTTATCTCCATGTATGAATGTGTGTACTGTATATGTATAATGTGTGTGAATGCTGTGGCACACACATAGAGAATGGAGGACAACCTCGGGTGTCAGTTCTCAACTTCCACTTTGTTTGAGGAGGCATCTCTCATAGTTTACTGCTGTGTATGGCAAGCTGGCTGGCCCATGAGCTTCTGGGGATTCTCCTGTCCCTGACTCCTTTCTTGCCACAGGACAGCTGGGATTACAGACCACACACTCCTGCATCCAGCTTTATGTGGCTCTGGGGATCCAAAATCAGGTTGTCACATGGGTTGTACAGCAAGCACTTTCACCCATTGAGCCATGTCCCCAGCTCTGGCTTTATCTTTAATGGAGAGGCTGGTCTGGCCAAGGTCCTTTTGTTGGGAATGCCCAAGTATCCCAATCAGAGCAGAGATGGGAGCTGTGCTTGCCAATGTGGCCCCTCCTTAAAGTTAGGTCAAGAGGAAATATTTTGGACTTTATCCTGAGGAAGACTTTGGAAAAGGAAAAGAAGATCCAACTTTGCTACCTCAGTGCTACAGGATAGAGTATGCACCTCTGTCTGCTTTGCACAGTACCCCAAACACTCCAACATTTACAAAGGGGAGGACTTTTGTCCTTTCATTCTTTTTAAATTTAAGAGAGAAAGGTAGAAAAAAAGGGAGAGAGAGAGAGAGAGAGAGAGAGAGAGAGAGAGAGAGAGAGAGAGAGAATATATGGGTGTAACAGGACCTCTTGCCACTGCAAAAAACAAAACAAAACAAAAACCCAGATGCATGCCCACTTTGTGCATCTGGCTTTAAGTGGGTGCTAGGGAAAGGAACCCAGGCCATCAGGCTTTGCAAGTGAGTGCCTTTAACTGCTGAGCCATCTCTCCAGCCCGCTTTTTCCTTTTTTAAGACTGAACAGAGTAAACCCTGTCTCTAAAAAAAAATTCCCCCCACCCTTTAATCCTTTTCAGTTTCCAAGGGCCATCAAAGAAGCAGGTGCAGACTCCCTAGCGCCCCCCCTCCCACTCACAAAGGGCAGAGGTAAACTCACAGTCAACTAGCTACTGCTCCCTGATGCTCTGTTCCCCAGAGAACAGCCATCCAGGAACAAATGAGTATCTCTGATGAGAATTTTTCCAACTCTAGTATCTCCCAGTCTGCTCCATTCCCCCACTTTGTTTATGAAAGAAATCCTGCTTTTCAAGGGGGGAAAAAGAGGCCCCACCTCTCATAGCGGAGAAAGACGTTGTTGAGGTCATCATTGACATGTAGCAGCTCCTCAGTGACCTCCTCGTTGGACACACGGGAGATGAGCTCCACTATGCGGTGCTGCATGGCCCGGCAGGTCCTGTTCAGCTCCTAAGGAACACACGCACTTCTGCAGAGCCTGCTGGGGACACTTTGGTCATGTTCTATTGCCTTTTAAGAAACTTGGAATTATTCTAAAAGCACACAGGAGTGCATACTTGTTCACAAAATGAGAGACGTGTGCAGACCATGAAGGAGTTTCCTCCTCTCTGCCTCTCCTCCTGTCTCAGAGGAAGCAAGTACTTTTTAGTAGATGGACAGATGTGCACACACACTCAGCTGTGTGTACATAAGTACATGTTAGTACAAGTCATTTGGGGGGTTGGGGGGAGTTCAAGGTAGGGTCTCGCTCTAGCCCAGGCTGGCCTGGAGTTCACTATGTAGTCTCAGGGTGGCCTTGAACTCACAGTAATGTTCCTACCTCTGCTTCCCAAGTGCTGGGATTAAAGGCATGTGCCATCACACCCGGTCAAATCATCTTTAAGGTAGAAAAATGTGATTCTTCATGGCTCTTCTCTTCAACAAAATCTTTCAGGCTCCTTCCTCTATTGATTTTACAGACTACATCATTCCTTTGCATGTGTGTCCTATGGAGCTTGCCATGCTGTGACTTACAGTATCTCTTTCTTTGGTTAATCCTAATAATGCAACAGTATAACAGTTATCTTCTCATTGCTGGACAAACACCCAACCTGAAGCAGCTTATGGAGGGAAGGGTTTATTTCAGGCTTACAGATTCCAGGGGAAGCTTCAACATGGTGCAGAAACTGGCTCAATTCAGCACCCATCCACCACAGAGACAACAGCCAGCACCCACAAGCATGAACAACCAGAGTTCAAGCTGGCTTTCTACACAACTAGTAGGGCTAGACTCAAGATCCACCCAATGACACACCTCTTCCAGCAGGGCTCTGCCTGCTGGAGACTTAAAGTAGCAAGCTGACTCTTAACCAAAAATACCTCGGCTATGGGGGACATACATTTACATTCAAACTACCACAAGCAGTTAACACTCATATCCAGCCAATTCTCACATACCTGGGCAAGCACTTAGCATGACAGCATGAATTCCTCAGAAGTAAAATTTCTGGATGAAAAAGTTTGTGGGCCATTTAGAACATTGATTGGTAGGAGTAAAAGTCCTCTAAAAACCCAGGACCAGTTTACTTACAGGGTCAGCAATGGTGTGAGTATATTTTATTACAGCACCACATACCTTATGGTGATATATCTGTCACCTTGCTAAAGTCTTAAAAGCTCCTCAAGTTCTTACAAAGCTCCCCACTGACCAAAGATGACACTTGCAACCCTCAGTCACCATAGAGGCCCTCTCAACACTTTGAAGCAATGTCCCCTGAAGACAGATCCTTGGACCGCATGGCCTGGCTTCCATGAGCTGCCCTATCCCCAAGCAGCTGCTTTGCTGGCATTCTTGTTTGATCTTGCTTGTAGAGCTCCTGAAAGCGCCTGCCAGGGCCCCTGCCCTCTGCCCTCTGCCCTCTTGGATGCAGGGCTGAGGACAGTATAGAGAAGAATTATGTCAGGCTGGCTCCGCAGGCTCTCAGTGGGCTACCAGGATCAAGGCAGAGGCAAGATGCTGGTCCCACATACTTGGGACACTGACTGGAGGAAGCTGATGACTGAAGCCAGCCTGCCTTTTCACAGCTCTGTTTCAGAACTATCTCATTTTGAAAATGTGTTTTGTGGAAGTACCTTATCTAGTCCCAGCAGTCACAGGTAATATGTGACTCACCATCTCTGTCTTGGCTATGCCTCTTGCATTTTCCTCAGTACCAAGGTTGACACATAGGGGGCACTCTCCAAGTCTTCCTGAGAGGGAGGATGGATGGATAAATGAATGGGGGCAGATGGCATTCCTTCTACCCATTTAGCCCAAGGTGTAAGTGCTCTCTCCATCAGTGCCATAGGGTGTGCGCATCCTGGGTTTGATCTCACAGGTAAAGACTGCTTCTGCCCTCTCTCCTCCCATGGTGCTCAGCCTTGGGGTTCAACAAGTGGGAACATTCTGATAACAAGGTCTAGTTCAGGTGGACCCACTCAGAATTACCTGAGTCCAGCTATATTTATCAGAGCAGCTGAGACATGATTCTGGTATTTACTGGGACAAAAAGCTTCCTTGGGTCTGGTCACCTTGCTGGGCCTGTCATTCTAGCCATGGTAGCCTTTCATCTTGGCTCTATTCTTGGCACAGCCAGAATGGTCCTATCAATCTCTTGGGCACTATACAAGGAGGTCTGGTGTCTTGGAACAGACTTCTACTGTTGCCTATCCAAAGACTCTGCCCTGTGTTTTGGTAAAGGCAATATGATCCCTTGTAGTGAGCCTTCCAGCAGAGGTGAACCCCATCACATAAGCCCTATGTGATGTTTATAGTTAATCAGCAAGCCCTGGCTGCTCTTGGTTGGCCACCACTACCTAGGGTCCATGGGTCACCTGCAAATATTCTGCAGGCTTTCATTGGGTGTGGTAGTGCAAGCCTTTAATCCAGCACTCGGGAGGTAGAGGTAGAAGGATCACCATGAGTTCAAGGTCACCCTTAAGACTACAGTGAATTCCAGGTCAGCCTGGGCTAGACTGAGACCCTACCTCAAAAAACCAAAAAACAAAACAAACAAACAAAAGAAACTCTGCAGGCTTTCTAGAATGTCCAATGGCCTCGGGCACTTGCCATACTACTCAGAGGTCCCAACAATATCCCTTCACTTCCATCAAACTCCTACCCAAAGCCAGCATTCTAACACATAAATATTTAAACATAGAGCAAGACAAACATCACTAACTACATCCTACTCTGCTAGCTTTGCCACGTGCCTCCCATTTGCCTACCTCCTTGTCTACTAAAATGTTTTCTGGGGACCCCAGGCCACCCCTCTCTCCTTAAGACTCCCCAAAGCACTCCAGACACAACTGGACTGCAGCTGCTGCCCTAGACTATCATCAGAGCTCCTTTAGCAAACCTCCACCCACCCAAGAGTAGAAGCCCAGATGACAAGCCTGACAGCAGGCCACCAGATGGCCCCTAGATTCACAGAAAAGACATATAGGACTCCTCAGCACACTGCAGTGAGTGTCTCAGAGAGCTGGCTGCAGAGCCAGGCATGGTGGCACATGCCTGTAAATCTTAACACTTGAGGCTGAGGCAGGAGAACTGTATGGGACAGTGACAGCTTTACACCTCAGACTTGGACCCATGTGCGGCACGAAGGAGGCTCAATTTGACAGCCACATGGGAGATGGAACAGGGCTGAGAATGCCTGCCTCCTGCTACAGGCTGCGTATTGCTAGCATGCCAACAGCCATACCTGTTCCCATAGACACTGGGCAGTGGGTGGGGCTTACAGCAGTCCTTGAATACATAAGGGCCTACCCATGTAAGAGGAATTCACTTTGCTCTGTTGTCTAAGACAGACCAAGTCAAAGCTTCAGGGAGACAGACTTGAGCCCACTGTGTAGAAAGGCTTTCCAACAATGGTTACAGAAGCCACTTCTACCAGAAAAGCAATTTACAAGATACAGGCTTAGAGAGGGTCTGTGCCTTGTCTGGGGTCCCCCAGCTCAACAGTGGGAAGGCCAGGATATATCCAATGAAATCGTGTGCTATCTACCCTGCTGTGCTGTTCCGAAGTCTAACCTAGATGGCTGTTTAAAACAGACAATGCTTTCACAGCAGCTGGAACAGCGTGTCACTGGGAATGTGAAGAAAAACCAGCATGCATGAGACAAGGTGTTAAGAGAGGAAATCTGGGTATGTGCGTGGAGTTGGACTGTCTGCCTAGAAGGTTCAGGAAGTGAAAGGGTTTGACATCCCACCTGAGAGATGCTGTGTGTCCCATCCTGGCATTCTGCCTCCCTTTTCCTCAGGGGTTTCAAGTAAGCTGATGGCTCTGAGTACTACAGGCCTTAGACTCTCCTCAAAGACAGCCACCTGCCAGGAATCCTGAGGCAAGCAGCTTACAAGGTTCCCTGCTGTTCTCTCAGGCTGTTGGGAGAATAAGTCTGAGAGAGCTCAGCTATGATCAGGAAGCAATTGGGAATGAAACCTGCCAATCAGTCACTGATGCATTTTAGGGTGCCCCCCCATTACCTCTTCCTACTCCCTACTCCTCCTAGACAGTAACCTAAGACTTGTGTCAGAAGCAGCTTGTGTTGGTGGGGACATTTGGGCTGCTGACAAATGTGTTTATTTCCATGGTCTAGGCCAGCACTCTGAGCTCAGGACTGCTTTTGCCCTGGGCACTCTGGCTGGCTTCCAGCTTGGCTGAGGGGCCCTGGGGACAGATCCTGACCCGAGCTCTTATCAAGCAGACTGTGGCATTTTCCCATGTGGAAGGTGAACTATTCTGCGTGGTGCTAACCCCTAAGGGTCTCTGACTGCTGGGGATAGAAGAGGAAGGAGGCGGTAGAGCACATGACCCCAGCTAGGAAAGGTGAGTTCACACAAAGCTACCCACTCATGCCTCTTCCACACTGAAAGAGTAGCCTCCCACAGGCACCTAGACCTGATCTTTTTCCATTTGATTTAAATGATAACAGTGGGGGCTGGTAGATTCAGAGTTGGAACAAAACAAAAGGAAGGAAAATGTCATGGGAAGCAACCTATTTCTGAAAACTGATCTGTGTCAGGAGATTAGGTTCTGTTTGTCTTGGCTAATTCAAATAAGCAAACAAACAAAATACCCCAAACCACATATATGTATACATATACACATGCACACTGGCTGGGTCTTATCTGGCTGTCCTGGAAACATATTGGCTTTGTTGAAAGCCCCTAGACGCTCAGCTCTGTCCAGAGACCCTGTCCCTGTCCCTCCCATCAGCAGGGATTCTGATCCTGACACAGCACAATGGTGCCACCACAACATCCTGGCCCGCCCTCAGATTCCTGTGCATGAAGTGATGCCAGGCAGAATCCTCCTGCAGGTTGGCGTGAAGGCCAGCAATGGTGCCTTAGAGGGAGGTGGGCTCAGGGAGTGAAGCACATGTCCACCAGCCCTGCTGAGCCAGGGAGCCTGGCCTGCTGCAGGTATCAAAAGGTCTGAGAAATAGTGTTCCACACTAGGCTAGGCCAAGGGTACACATCTCAGCTTCAAGAGACGCCTGATGTCCAGGTCCCTAGGAGGTGAGTAGCTGCCCTGTCTCCTGCACATAGCTGGAGTTTCTCTAGAGCAGAAACCATACTTCCTATGCTCACTGTGACCCTGGAGCTATACTTGATGCTGGACCAGGAGCAGGCCTCCACCCATTCTCATTCCATAGGAGCTGAGGGCCTTGAAGTGGGGAGCAGGCACCCTAAGAAGCCAGCTACCAGGCATGCATTCTCCTAAAGTGCAGGACTACCAGGCTGAACATCCTAGGGGCCACTATGTGCCTGTAGCAGAGTTGGAGGTGGAGCACTCAGGGAAAAAGACTGGCAACCGAGCGCCAGTGGGAACAGCAGCAGCAGTAGCAGGTACACTGAGAGGCACTCAGGTAGGTCGCTAAGCCAGGATGACTCCTCATCTGTCCACTCATGTTTCTAGTCGCCTGCTAGAAAGATCTGACATTTGACATTCACAGCATCCTTGTTCCACCCCTTCAGGTCACTGCTCTGAAAGGCACAGTCAACATTTTCTACAAGTGCAAAAGCCATTGGGAGCTAGTGTAGTGGAGTTCTGGTCACTGGCCCTTGGACCAAGAGGCCCTGACTCTAGTCTAAGTGTGGGACTGCAGCCTCACTTGGTCCTGGACCCTTTTCTGCTTTGTTCAACATGTGGGGCGGAATGAGAGCACAGTAGCAGAGTGCTTGCCCGGTGTGTTCAGGGCCCTGGGTTCCATATGCAGCATTGCCACTTTATTAGGGATTCAAAGGCAGAGAGGCCAGGGTATGGCAACTTCTCAGAAGTGCAGTGTGTGCCCCCAGCCTGTCAGGACAGAAGCTGTCAGGTCACCTCAGTCTCAGGAACTCCTGCCTTAAGGTGACAGATTATGAGAAGGGGTCCTATTAAGGTTGAAAGGCCTTATTCCAGATGTCTATGACATAAGCCACATACAAAATTGTACAAGCTAGATAGATAATAGACACAACAGAGCCTTACAGAAAAGAGCATTGTAGATGTTTGTATTAAAGGAAATTATTTTCTTCTCTACTTTTTCCTTTTGATGAGCTATATTCCACAAGTCATGAAAAAATACTAATAAGAAAATTAAAAGAGAGCCAGGAGAACCTGGCTGAATACTAGGCTATCCAAGGTCCCCTGCCACAAGGACTGATCCAGACGACCCATGGAGGAGGATATCCAGCTGGTTGGGGATGGGAGAGGGGGAGCATTGGGGAATTGGGGATAACAACTCATTGTTTGCCCACTAAATAATGTAACTCATTAAGGACAATAAAAAAAAAGAAAAAAAAAAGAATGGTCCAAAAAAAAAATGGTCAATAATGTATACAGCATTACTGACACAGTTTCCAGTGGGGGGAAAATAATAAAAAAAATAAAGAGTCAAAAGGCATTTAAAAATAGAAAAAAAAAAGAAAAAAGAATATTAAAAGAGAGGAGAATTATGGGCCTTTGCCCATTTCTAGGAAGTATGAGCCAATGTGGACTTAGTCTCTCTTCAGCAGTGTGGGCACAAGGCTGCTTCCTCAGGTAGGGTCCTGCCACAGTGTGCAGTGGTGACAATGCCATTGCAGTCCTCTGCCCACAGAAGTTCTCCTCACCTGCAGCAGTTCCAGGTCAGAAGAGTCCTCCTGCCCGGGAACCATTTCTGTTAACATCTCTGACATGACTTTCGTGTTTCCCCGAACAACATCCAGCTCACTCCGCAGCCTGGCGATCTGCAGGGCCGAGGAGGGGGGGGAAGGCACGAAGGAGAGGTCAGTCAACTGCACCGGCAGGATCAGAACCAGACAGCCCACTATCTGGGACAATCCTGTCCACTGTGAAACCTAGTCCACCCTGAATACATAGCACAGTAGTGGCCTTCTCATCCCCCTCAGGGGCTGGCAATATGAAAGAACTACACAGGGAGCAGGGCCATTAGGGCCCACCTTGCTGCTGGCAGCTCTCTGCAGCAGCAACATGGAAGAACAGTGTGCAGTGAACAGTACTGGGGCAGAAGGGAGCTGAGTGACCTTGACCTCACCAACTTCTGTTTCTGCTCACTGAAACCAGAGTATGGCAACACAGGCGAGCCAAAATCTCTTCAGGGTGAACACTACTCTACAACCTTTGTGCTCACAGACTGCCTTGGTAGTGCATTAGGCTGAGAGCTGTAATCCTCAAGAAACTGATACTGCTCACAGTCCTTTCCTGGTTGGGAAGAACAGGAGATGAGGAGATGCCCATCTGTTAGCACCCCCAAAGCCTGGCCTTGGGCTAGAGCCAGCTTTCTTATAGCTGGGTCATCATACATGGTCTCCAGTCCTGATCTTCAGACCACCTCTGGGGCTCTTTAACCCTCTCAAGTATCCATGGAGGCCATAGTGAGGCATCATAAAAGAAACTGTATAGAAACACCCATCAGTCCCCTCACTCTCTGATGGAAGATCAATGCATACTGGAACACTGGCCTCTTGGATTTAGCTGGGGCCTCCACGTCACCTCACTGGTTGGGTGTAAGCTCTGACAGCTGGCACTTATGGAATCCACATGAGCCTCCACATGGCTAATGTCCACTCACAGTGCAGTTGTGCTCCTCTGCTTTGGACTTGCTTTCTGCATGTAGCCTACACGTGTACATACTCTGCAGATGGCCCAGTGGGTGTACCCTGGGGAGCCACTCCTTGGCACTATGTCCACTGTTGATGCCATTACTTCACAGGCTTCATTTGACAAGGAAGGCTTCAGGCTCATTCCAACACCCTCAGTGCATTTCTCCCAGGGCCTTCTAGGCCCTGTGCAGCTCTGCTCCTCACCATGACAAGACCACATTCTATCCTTATGGTATTATGTCTGTCTCCCCCAGAGTCTAGGCCTTCCATCCTTGTGTCCCCACACCTGGTTCAGGGAGGCCTTTGTATGTGTCCCCTAGAAAGGTGGAGTGGGGCAGTTAGCTAGCTTGCCTAGGGCATGGAAGCACAAACCTGTTCTGAATTGGCTGTGATGGGGCCAGTCACACTCAGAGCTGGGGCCTGTGGAGCAGAGTAGGAGGCAGGGGGAGGAGAGGCATAGGAGCTGGCACCTGTCCTGTTCTGCGACTGAGACCTGGGCATGGTCACGGCGGGATCCACTTCTGGGACACTCTGGAATGACAACAACAATATCTTTGATTCATTTGGGTGTTCAAGTGGCCTAGCCTTGTATTGCTGCAAATGTGGACGACGGGGGTCTTGGTTAGGGTTTACAGAATCCCTGTGAACCCAGCCAGTCTCTCCATCTGGGCAACAGAGTCCCTGGTGTTCTCTCTCTCTCTCTCTCTCTCTCTCTCTCTCTCTCTCTCTCTGTCTTTCCTTTCTTCCTCCCTCCTCCCCTTCCTTTCTTCTTTCTCCCTTCTTCCCTCTCTCCCTTCTTCCCTCTCTCCCTTATCTCACAAGTAATACAACAGAAAAGGCCCCATGGAACACATTCTGGGAGCATTTAGGCCACAGATCCACTATTAAGACCACCTCAAAACTTAGTTACTAAAGTTTTGCTAATCACAAATCCTTATTTGGTATAAAATTACATTTTGGCTTTTACAAGTAGACTAACATAAATAGCAATTAAGCAATTTACTGAGTGTTCTTTGTAATTCTAGAAACAACACTGTTTACTCCATGTCATCATTAGAAGGATAAAGCAGGCTAGGTTTGTACTATATTGCATAGTAAGTGGTGTGGAGAGACAACTGTTGTGGAAAGTACAATTCCTTGGGCCCTCTCCTGCCAGCTAGCCATCTGAGACAGGGACCTGCCTGCTTGTCTGAGTCCTAGCTCACAGAACATAACCTTTCTGTTTCTTCTGACACTCTGGGGCTTTTTCACCTTTTCTCAATAAATCTTTTTATTTTACTTACTCTTCATCTTTGTGGTCACATGACAAGAGTGAGACAGCAGGACCACCCTGAGCTGGGAGTTACTTGCCAGTCAGTACAGGGAACACTTCTCTGGCACAAGGCCACCTTGCTCACTGTCGCCACTATAAAGAGATTTTTCAGGATTGTCCCTCCCCCCAGTAGGCTTTTCCTGGGCTGACCATAATTAAAGGATGACAATGGAATCCCAAGGCTGACAGAACTTAAAGATGCCTGGACTGAAGCTGAATGCCAAGAACTCAAACTATATTTGAGATCCATTTGACCAGACTGGGGTATGGCTCAGTGGTGTAGATGTGTTCTTTGTATACATGAGGCCCTGGGTTTTATCCCAAGTAGCACATTGAAAGAAAATAAATTATCCACTTGATGTATACAGCTGACAAAACAAAAAGCTGCTCTTTGCCCCTGATGAGAGAACTGTCACCCTTTTGCACCACTCTGAAGAGCTGTGGTGCTCCACAGGGAATGAGGACACATTCCCACACATATCTTATCGGGCTCTGCAAAGCAGGTGTTAATGACCCTCACAGGATGGCTCCACACGCAGCCATTTCCATGAAGGCAGCTGAACTGATCCCTCTATTCTCTTCCTCTACAGTCAGTGTGAACCTGGGAGAGACACTGCAGCCACTTAATCACGAGTCAGCCAGCTGTCTCCCTCCCCATTCCCCTGTTATTAAAAAGAAATGCCCTGGAGTCTTACGAATGCATGACAAGTTGAATAATGCAAAGGCGGCAGCAGAAGGGTAGTGGCAACAGTTGGGCTTCTCTGTAGTCAGTCTTTCTAGAAAATGCCAGCTGGAAGCTTACCCTCTGCGGTGTGTGGATTGGAGACAGAGCGTCCAGGTCTGCCATGGGAAATTCAATCCCCTTCCTCTTCAATTCCTCATATATGTGCACCACACCGGTGAGGTCAGGGCTGCTCCGGAAGGCATCTGCCCACGCCTGGGAAGAGAGAGAAAGGAGCTGAAAGCAGCTCTTCTCCAGGACAGCAAGGTGCCCAGGCCTCTCTGAGGTCAGTGTTGTCCCCCATGCAGGTGCAAGGAACACTGGCAAGTCCTTTTCTGCTCCAATGACCACCACGACACAGCTGGAGAAACCCTGGCCTTCAGTTGTACTACTGGGTGTGAGTAAAACCACAACTTAATTCAGCATGTATTTCCTTGGAGAAAAGGTAGAAATAGAACACCTAAGCACCATGGCACATCCTAAAATGCAGGCATTTGCCTAATCTCAAGAAAATCAATTGCTGGGGTTGTTGAACTGAAGGGAACGCCCACCTTCCTCTGTGGAGCCAGGAGCCAAAGGCAAATTGAGTGGAAAAGAAAGGAGAAATTGATGTGATAGAAGCTAACTTCAGCTTTCCTCAGCAGACGAAAGGCTGCTAAAGCCAAGCCTGCCTAGTCCAGCCTTGCCACTGGAGGTGAGATGGCTTCTGCTCAGGGGTTCGAGAGTCCCTTGGCTGGTGGCTGGGCTCACCCTGGGAGTATTGCTCTAGCCCCATATTTTCCATTAAGTTTTGCAGCTGACAATTCTGGCACACATCTGGTCAAACAAAGAAATCTAGTAGAAAGCGCCGCCAACCGAGTCCCTGAAATGAAAACATAATGCAAGAAGAGCAGAAATGTGAGCAGCTTACCATTCCTGTTGACTTCCAAAATTCTTAATAATTAAAAAAAAAATCTTTGTTCTTTGGATATTACAAACATATCAAAACTAGAAATATATCCAAAGGGCTCTTCAGAAGCAGGGTCCCCTCCAGTACCATCCCTTCACAATATGTATATACCCAGAGAAGGAGGTGGTACCTTTTGTATCCTCAGGGCTATTACTGAGTTTGTCCCTGACTAGGCTTTTAATGGCCTCCAGCCATGTATCCCAACCAATCTAACACAGCTACAGAAACTCTATCTCTAACCAATAGCCACTAGAAGTTAAAAGGTCAGTTTCCCAAAAGTCTCCCTAATTATATCCAATGTAGCTAGCTTACTATAAACAGCATTCTTAGCTGGGCTTGCTTTCTTTGATGGACTCATTTAATTTGCATACTCGGGGATTTCAGGGAACCGTGGCATCAGGACAGCCTGTCTCTGCCAACACTTCCTTCTGCATCTGAAGGTGCCTACAGAAGCTGTCAGCAAGGCCCAGCTGGAGAGCCACGTAGCCTTTGCCTGTCCTACTCCTCCAGCACCACAAAGCCTGCCCCACCAGCTGCTCCTGCCCATCCCACTCAAAATCCAGCTGAGCCCTGTGATTACTGCTCCCAAATGCTCTAATCTTTTAGTTAGGGACCAAGCTTCAGAGTTTGGGAGCTGGAGATGGGAGCAGTGGTAGGTACAGTGCCAGCCTCAGGTTTCATTCCCAGCACTGTAAAAATAAGTAATAATAAAATAATAGCTGGAGGCTGGAGAGGTAGCTTAGCAGTTAAGGCGTTTGCCTACAAAGCAGAAGGACCTGAGTTCAATTCATCAGTACCCACGAAAAGCCAGATTCACAAGGTGACAGATGTGTCTGGAGTTCGTCTGCAGTGGCTGGACGTTCTGGCATACCCATTCTCTCTCTGCTTGCCTCTTTCTCTCTCAAATAAATAAATATTAAAAATATAATAGTTGAGTGAGGTGGCATGCAACTTTAATCCCAGCACTTGGGAGACCAAGGTAAGATGATCGCTGTGAGTTCAAGGCCAGCCTGAGATTACATAGTGAATTCCAGGTCAGTATGGGCTAGAGTGAGACCCTACCTGGAAAAATAAACAAACAAACAATAATCAAACTTGGAATCTAAAGATTACACTCATAGCCAATTTGAGGAGGTTGGGGAAAAAGCCTGGCAGTTCTTCCTAATGTCAGTTTCAGCCTCTGATTTTTGGGAAAACAGATGGCTCTGGGACACCACTACCATTCTCCTGCCTGAGTTTGAGACAATGAGAAAATGACAGAGTCATGCTGTTCTCTCCAGGATGAACACTCCTCAGGACTCCTCATCGTCACAGAGTCACACAGGAGCTGTGCCCACCCCAGGAGACTGGAAAGGGCCTCAGAGGGCTGGGCCCTTCTCTTCAGGTAAAAAAAACTGCCCTCTAAAACTAGTAGGCTCTGGGAGGTAAACATGTGCCAGCCAAGTTCAAGGGTCTAGCAGAGATAGTGTGTGTTTTAGAAAAGAGCAGCTCTAGTGCTAAGAGGTACAGGCATGCAAAGAGAAGATCTGAAGGTTTCCTGACCCCTCTGTCCCTTCCCAGACCATCATACCCCTGGCCAGGGGGACATGGCCTTCTGGGAGGTCCTGTGTTGTCAGGACAAAAACCTCCTCTTTACCTAGGCAATCAGAGTTGGTGTTATTTGCAGCCAAATAGCCTTGACTAATATGTCCTGTCCCCACCTGCCAGGCCCTGTCTGGGATTTCTGGACAGCCTGGTGAGACTGCTGCTAACAAAGCATATGTTCACGACAGCAATCTCTACTGAGCAAGATTCTGATGCCAACAGAGGAACAAACGGTGTGTGTGTGTGGGGGGGAGGCTTTAAAGGAACAGTCACATATAAGCATGAAGACTGGGAGAAATTAGATGTCACATGCCTGAAAAGACATGCCTGAAAAACTGTGCTTCTCTCTACTCACCAGGTCAGACCTTTAAAGGTATACACGGGTCTCTTGCCCTTGTACAGGGAAGGCAGTCAAGAAATGTCAGGTATATTAAATTCAGTTCTCATGGCTACTAAGCATGCTTATTCTCCTACTTCAGAGAACATAGGAAAGACAGCTAGTTACAATGTCAACAGACTAAAATGGCAGTGATAAAGTAAGCAGAGACTTCTCCCCAGGGGAGTAGAAGCCAGCCTTGGGAGGTCTGGGTCACCTTACACCTGTGACCTAGGGCCCAGGATCAGCAGATAGGTGGAGGCAGGCTGATTCCCCAGAGGCTATCTTGTTGGAAAGCCAGGTGGCACTCAGCAGCACTTCTAGCATTCTCCAGGGTCTCCTGTCACAGGAGCTGGTCAGCTAATGACAGGGTGGCCACTTCAATGAAAGCCATGAGCTTTATGCCATTCCCTCTTCCTGTCCATGGCTGCAGTATTCAGAGGCTGAAAGACCCAGGGGTAGGTCTAACAGAGGGACAAAAACAGAGTTCACCGACTTTCTTCTCTTTTTTGTGCATATCTGTGTATGTGCATGCAAGCATGTGTGAGTGTGATGTGTGTGGTACATGCATGTGCGTGACACATGCATGTGTGTGATGTGTGTGGTACATGCATGTGTGTGTGTGTATTCACTGGCGTGAGGAGGCTAGAGATGAATGTCAGTGTCCCCTATTGCTCATCTGCACACTTCCCGTGAAGGAGCTCCCTGAACCCACTGCCATCTTTGGGTCAGTGAGCCTCAGGGACTCTCCAGTCTCCACCCCCTGCAGGAGGAGGATTACAGAAGTGCATGGCCATGCCCAGCTCTTCCTGAGTACTTAGGAATGAAGCATGGTCTCAGGGCCTCATGCTTCAGTGGCAAGTGCTCTTACTCACTGAGCCATCTTCCCAGCCCATGCTTTGCCTTTCTTTGTGTGCCAGCCTGCAGACACAATATGAACATATCCATTTCTGAAGCTCTCAAGTTTTGTTTTGTTTTAAACATGGTTACTGAGGATCAAACTCAGGTCCTCAGGCTTGCATAGAGAATATTCTTACCCACTGACTGAGCCATCTCTCCAGCCACTTCTTACAACTTTCAGAGGAACAGACCAGTACTGATTTGAACAGAGACTGGACATCACCTCTGCCACAGCAGACAGACAATAGCAACAAAAGATTGTGCCAAGTTTTGGTAAGAGGGAGATGACTATAATACCCCCCCCCCAAAGACTGGCCCTAGGAACACACCTCCTACAGCAAGTCTCTACCTCCCAAATTGCCATGTACTGAGGACCAAGCATAAAAAGCATGAGTTTATGGGGGACATCTGATTCAAACCACCATACTGCCCAATAAAATGTCAATGCTACATGAATAGTTTAGGAAATGACAAAGAAAAGGTCTGTGCATATTCAGTACAGATGCTACTTTTCTTTTCTTTTTTGGTTTTTCGAGGTAGGGTCTCACTCTAGACCTGGCTGACCTGGAATTCACTATGTAGTCTCAGGGTGTCCTTTGAACTCATGGTGATCCTCCAACCTCTGCCTCCCAAGTGCTGGGATTAAAGGCGTGCGCCACCATGCCTGGCCTCATCTTAGCTACGTTTCTTACAAATAGTTTTGAACTGAGGTTGGTTGAATCCCCACAGTTGTTGAGCCCAAAAATACAGAAGGCCATCTATGTAGTCAACATGTGAATAAAATGTCTTGTTTCTCAAAATGGTTTAAAGGAAATACCTTTTAGCATATCTCCTCCCCACTAGCTCATCAGATAGGCTATAATGACAAAGATTTTAAAAATGGGCTATTCCGCCTATTGCTGAAGATACCGCTTGTTTTGATTGCAGGGCACTGAGTAATCAAGTAGGAACTGAGCTGAAAGCGTCTTCCCTGATAGCTAGTTGTCATAGTGCAGGCTGCTGGAGTGGGGGTAGGGGTGGGTGTGGGGAAGTGGCATGACTGTTATGAAGGTAACCAACTGCTCAGCAGATATGAGGGCCTCTCAGCCTGTCACTGAAAACCTAGTCCAATGCCTATGGCTGGGGAAGTTCCAGGGCCTAGGAGGAAAGCTGCTTGGCTGTCTGCTATATGGGTATGTGTGTGTCCATCAAACAAACTCCCATCTAAACATGTACATCTATGCCCACAGATTAGTGCCATTTTCATCTGTGATTACAGAAGCTTCTCTTTGCAGATGGGGGTGGCTACTGAGGAAAATCAAAACTTGTCAAAGTACTGAGAATAAGTGACTCTGGAGGGCTCCATGCTAAATGAGACATCTATATCACCCCTCCAAGGCTCAGGGAACACTGTGGAAGAGAAGGAGAAAAGAATGCACGAGCCAGAGGATGGGGATGAGTGCTGTGGAAAGCTGTCATCTAGATACAACATGGCCATTGCATTCATGACCTCACGGTGACTGCTGTAACTGTAAAGACCCACAAACACTGGTCCTCCAGTCTTCCATCATGGATGATGGAGGAGGTCATGAGGCCTCATCCCTCCCTGAGAAGGGAGCAAGAGACATTTTATGCAGTGGTAGAGCCACTGGTAGAACCCATGAGCTCTGGTAAATAATTCCCCAACTGTGCCTGTGCAGACAACCCTAATTTAACTCAATGTGTCACACCCATTCACACGGGAAAAAAAGAGACATGCAGTCGAGGAAGAACTAGGTGGGGAGAAGGGTCCTGTCAAGTCACTCACCTTTATATGCGATTCACGCTACAACTTAATAGAGAGAAAGGCTAGTGACCCTGGCTAAGCCATCCTGCATCTAGAGTGCTGTTTCTTTTTCTCTGTGTTGGGATGGTCACAACCTGGGAGGAAGCACCCCCCCCATTAGATTATCAGCCCCGCCTGATGCTTCTAGACCGTTATGCTATTTTCCTCCTGAGATGCCTCACACACTCTGACCTTTCCAGCAAACTCCTCTCCATTCTTCAGGGTCCAATAGAGATGATACCTCCACAGTACATCATCCCAGCCTAGAGCTGGCCCTGCTCTGCACATGGCTCTAATATGGTCTCTCCTATTCCACATTGTCTCAGAGGCCTGTTGAGGCCCCCTACTACCCACCTCTCTCAGAAGGATTCCTGAAGGCTCTGTCAGCGGGTCAGAGAGTCACTGTTTAGGGTTTCACTCCAGTGGATGAGTACAAAAGTAAATAAATATTTTGTAAGAAGTCTTTAAAGCCCAAACCTCCATCTTTTTTTTCTAAAAGGTGGAAGAGCACGAGGATGCATCACCATCCCCATCTTTTAAAAAATATATTTCTTAAGGGCTGGAGAGATGGCTCAGCGGTTAAGGCACTTGCCTCCAGTGCCTAAGGCCCCGGGTTCAATTCCCCAGGACCCATATATGCCAGACCCACAAAGTGGTGGCTCTGGTGCATTCTCTCTCTTTTTCTCTCTCTCTCTCTCAATCTGTGTCTCTGCTTGAAAAATGAATAAAGTATTTTTAAAAAAAAAATATATATATATATATATATTTCTTAAGAGAGATAGAGACAGAGAGAAGACACGAGAGAGTCGAGTATGGGTATGCCAGGGCCTTTTGTTATAGCAAACAATTCCAGATGTATGCACTACTTTGTGTATCTGGCTTTATGTGTGTACTGGGGAATCCAACCCAGGTCATCAGGCTTTGTAAGCAAGCGTCCTTAACCACTGAGCCCTGTCCCCATCTTATCGTATCCAGTAAACTGAGGGAAGCCAGCTCACCTGGATCAGAGCAAGCACTTTGTCCTGTACGATGGTGGGAGGGTTGTTCTTGGGAGAGATGATTTTGACCAGAACGCTATCGATAAAGTCTCGGCTTGCCACGAGGATGTGGAAACGGTGGCCACAGTTCTTCACACAAGTCTCCAGTACCTAAAGGGGTAGGAGATGAGAGGTCACCACTCTGGATGCTGGAGGAGAGTTCCCCATGCTCTGAGGTCACTCTCCTGACATATCTCCCCCAAAGCCATCCTCGCATACATCACTAATTCTAAGTCCTCCTTGTTCCTCAGGGATGACATCAGCCAGCCTGTGCTGACTAACAGCTCCTAGTACTGCACAATCATCAGGCAATTAGCTGGTAACCAAGGCACAGATTTTGTACGAGAAGGATGCTAGTGTTTTAATAGGATCAAAATGACTAAGTAGTCTCTGGAAAGTAGAATTTTAATTCCCCTCTCAAGTTTCTGGGTGTGAGATATTAGTCAATGGGACATAGGCTCAATCACAAAAAGAGGCCGTGTGACATTTGAATTGGACCTTGTGTGTGTGGAAACAAACAAGCCCCCACCCCCCAAACTCCTGTTTCTACAATCAAATAAGCAGTGACAAGGCATCTCTACCCTCTGTGCCACAGCTGCCTTGAAGTTCTAGCCCTAGTCAGACCCTGTCCACTCCTCCCTTGTCTGTGAAGGTCTACAGCCTCAGCTGAACACTGGCTAGCGTGGGTCATACTCAGCTCTGGCCTGAATGACCCAGGACAAGTCTCTCTGGGCCTCTGTGTGCCACCATCTGGAAAGTGGGGTAATGAGCTCTCCCTTGAAGGATTGCTAGGAAGATTTAAAGGAACATGTGCAAAGTACCTCACAGTGTCCTGCACAGGGAGGGTGACCAGTAGGACTGTAGGATGTCAGTTCACTATGCTGCTGTATCCATCCATGCAAAGAAAGGACAACTTCTTGCTTGCCCCTGGGACACGTGAGAGGTTCCTCAGAGTGCTAGGAGAGCCTCCCCAGCTGCAACCTTTGGCTCTCTTGACAACAGCCCATAGGATGACCTGGCCCTTCCCAAGCCACCTTCTCCAGGGCTTGGAAAAGGAATGCCTTCTCAAAAGGGCAGTGCCAACAACAGTGATACTTTTGTTTTTTTTCGAGGTAGGGTCTCATTCTAGCCCAGGCTGACCTGGAATTCACTCTGTAGTCTCAGGCTGGCCTCAAACTCACGACAATCCTCCTACCTCTGCCTCCCGAGTGCTGGGATTAAAGGCGTGCGCCACCATGCCCGGCAACAGTGATACTTTTGACAGCTTCAGGTACTCTCATCTGATCACCGATTTTCTTAGGCGGTTCCTAACATAGGGCTTTTCCTTGACCTTATGCAGACAGAAAGAAAGGCCTACAACCTTGACACTGACTGGATATCACACAGTAGGCACTTTGAGATCCTTCATTTCATATGCAATTTCATTCCATTCTCACGGCTAACTTGCTACTTCATTCACTTCTCCAAGTTCTTTTTTCTCTTTTTCGTGGTGCTAGAGATTTGAACCTAGGGCCACGTGTATGTGAGACAAGCACTCTATCACCAAGCTATATCCCCAGCACAGGAGCCTGGTCTCCTGACCTGCCTCAGGGTACCAGGTCATCCCTCCCTCAAACTCTCTTCCCAGGAGGCAGGCACTTGTGAGTCCCTCAGACAACAGGCGCTGTATGCTGGGTCTCATTTGTTCCCTGAGCTAGCCCTGGAAGGGAGATATTACACCATTTTGCAGACGAGGTGCCAAGCAACTTAACCTAGGAGGTCATGGTTTAAGAGCACCTCTCCTCCCACCAGGCAGCTCTGTAGCCTCCTGGAAGCATTCCTCACCCCACTGTTCCTGCTGAACTTCTAAAAAGTTCCATGCTCTGCCTGGTGTGCTCAGGGAGATTTCTTTTTTCCTTTTTTCCTTTTTTTTTTTGGTTTTTCGAGGTAGGGTCTCGCTCTAGTCCAGGCTAACCTGGAATTCACTATGTAGTCTCAGGGGGGCCTTGAACTCATGGTGATCCTCCTACCTCTGGGATTAAAGGCGTGGGCCACCACGCCTGGCCCCCTCAGGGAGATTTCTAAACCCAGGATCCTTGGGCCTTTGGTACAACTGCAAATTTTATTCAACCAAAGGAAATTTCCCTTTCTCGGCCTCTGCTTGTATCTGGCTCTCTCAATGACATGTGGGGGCTGTCCACAGGAACTAGCTATCACCAGGGGCTGTCAGGTATCCTTTCCTCTGGGGTTCTCCACACCTTTCTCCTGACTCTGGCAGAGGCTGCTGGGCCTACCTGGTGGCAGGAAGGACACATATTTCATGAGGAGCAAGTGGGGAAGGGCAGGGCAGGGGGCTCAAAGAGAGGGTAGGGGAGGGGAAGGTGAGGCTGGTGGTCAGGTTACAAGGAGCCCTAGCTGATTCTGTTGTCAGGGAGACTGTGGAAAGGACATACCTCTTGCCTTCAGTTCTCCTGTACAAAGGACCTCAAAGTCAACGCTTTGGAAATGCCCTGGGTAGAGGCACCTATGCTGCATAGCAGCCCAAAGCTTCTCTGTGCAGGAGCCATGGAAGTCCTCCATGGGATGGCAAGGGCCTTTCAGGCCACCCTTCAGAAAAGGCTCCTGAACGACCTGACCCTGTGGATTCTAGGGCACAAAATGGTCAGCTTTCTAGGATGCAACTAAAATCTACAAAGTGAGATAGGGCCTCTCAGCAATCGGTAACAGGTATTTGGGGCATGCATGCAGAGGCTCAAGCAGAAAGCTTGTGTTAGTTATGTTCTTTGTTGCTGTGCCAAATACCTGACAGGAAGCAGTTAAGGGAAGACAAATTTATTTTGTCTTACAGTTCAAGGGAATTCAGTCTGTTGAGGTGGGGAATCATGAGGCAGTGGTCACATTGCATCCATAGTCAGGAAGCAGAGAAGCACTGATCTTAGCTTGGCATCTCCGTTTTGTCCAGTCCCAGACCCCAGACCATGGCACAGTGCTACCCACAGTTAGGGTCTGGGGAATTGAACTTGGGCCAACAGGCTTTGCAAGCAAGCACTGCTGAGTCATTTCCCCATCACAGAGCCCCTCAGTATCTCTATCTCCAACTGGGTAAATGGTAACAATTTAGATGGGGACAGCTGTGAAGCTAGGAGAGGGTCACAAAAAGAAGCAGGACCGACAGCAACTAACAGGGTAACTGAAGCCATCATGGCAGACACAAAACAGTGTCAAGTGTATTGGGCAGGGTCCTGGACAAAGACATCGGTTCTATAAATTCACAGCTTACCCAAGTGTCACTGGATTTGCAGCAAAAACCTGACCATCAGGAAGGTCATATGATGGCTGTCAAGCCCTGCGGTAGGAAGGCAGGGACTTAGCAGTCACCCGGGGTGGTTAGCATAAAGCCAGCATGTGCAGGGAGAAGTATCAAACACTAAGAAATGTCCTGATGTGTCACAGCTTGCTTCTTAGTGATTGCTTCTTAGTTACTGAAAACAACTTTTTTTGGAGGGATGGGGGGGTTCGAGGTAGGGCCTTGCTATAGCCCAGGCTGACCTGGAATTCACTGTATAGTCTCAGGCTGGTCTCTAACTCACAGTGATCCTCCTACCTCTGCCTCCTGAGTGCTGGGATTAAAGGTGTGTGCCACCACGCCTGTCGAAAACAACTCATTTTGGTTATCACTCTGGATTCCATGAATGCTCAGTCTGAGCAAAAAAAATTGAAGTTTTCATCTCTCTATCATTCAACTGGCATTTTCTCCTTTACTATTCAAATCCCAATTTCCTGTCAGAGAGAACTCTTCTAATAAGTTTTGGGCTTTTTTAGGGGAAAAAACTCCTCTGCTTTAAAAAGAAGCATGTTCTGGCTGTTTGGATAAATAACCTACTATTTCTTCCCTATAGAGGTTGACATGGTGACCTGATATAGTTTCTATTAAAAAACTCACTGTAGCCCAGACTTGTAGAATCTGAGAAACTGTTAAGCTTTCATGACAGAAATAGTACCTAAAGGCTCCTGTTTAGTTCTCTGACATCTTAAAGAAGGGCAATAATCTTGTCTGCTCTTCCTGAAAGGAGTCATCTGGCTGACTTTTTTAAGAGCCCTCATGCTATTTTTGGTTTTTAACCCCAAACAAAAGACAATTTTGTGATGGAAAACCATGGCTTGTATCTCACTAGCTGTGAAGGCGGAACCTCTAGGCCTGTCTGAACCTCAAAAGTCACCTGCATCAACATCTGAAAGGTTCAGTGCAGTCCTGGGCAGACACTGGACAGGTAGAGGTGAACAGCCACAGAAACAGAAAACTGACTCCCAGCATCTCTGACTGCTGGTGGCACTGAGGGGACCCGCTCCTCTTCCCTGGGCTTTTGCACCCAGCAGAGCAACTAACCCCTGTCCTCTGGGATACATCTAGCACACTGAAGCTGGCCAGAGCACTCTAAGGCCATCCTTGGAAGGTACTAGGAACCCTAACAGCATGGGCTACATGCAGGGAAGCCAGGAGAGTGAGCAGAGGGGAGGCCAAGGTATGGGAGCCCGAGTTTCTCCTCCCAGGAAATAGCACTCACTGTCAGGGCCAGCATCACTTCTCTGTAGTTCCGGTTCCCACTGAGCCGCTTCTTTAGGGCCCGAATGGCGTCTCTTGGCCTGGAGAAAGAACAGACAAGTCTCACGGTGGGTACTTACTGACACATTCACACCCACTGTCACAGCCTAGGTAGTAAGATTACCCATCCTTGCATGCTTGTAAACATAAAAAGACTGGAAATAAACTTGAAGTCCACCACAAGGACTAAAGGTTTAATGACTCGGCACAGTATCTGGGTGTGTAGTTTGTGTGTGGTGTGTGCACATCTGTGGCTGGTGGAAGCCAGAAGAGAACATCAGGTGTCCTCTCGTGTTGTTTGTTCATGTATTTCTTTCCCTGAGACAGTCTCACCCTCAGCCTGGAGCTGCTGTCCACTAGCGAGCCCAGTGGTTCTCCAGTCTCTGCCCTGTGGACTGGGGCTACAGCCATGCACAGCTTTGCTGCTGTTCTTGTTATTTCATCTTGTCTGTCTGTCTGTCTTTCTTTCTTTTTCTTTTCTTTCTTTTTTTTTTTTTTAAGGCAGGGTCTCATTGTAGCCCAGGCTGACCTGGAACTCACTTTGTAGTCCCAGGCTAGCCTTGAACTCACAGCAATCCTCCAACCTCTGCCACCTGAGTGCTGGGATTAAAGGGGTGTGTGCTACCATGCTTGGTTATGCCCAACATTTTATACAGGTTCTAGAGAGTCAAACTTAGTAGTCTCCAGCCTGAGGCCAGTTTCCTAAAGGATTCCAGGTCCTGTCAGGGTGATCAACAATATAAACCATAACCCTTATAAGATGGGGAGCAGAGACCAGAGGATCACCAGGGCTCACAAGAAGAAACAGTAGATTACTAAGAGAGGACAACAGGCAGAAGATCAATAGAGGGAGACACCCAACACTCCCCGCTGGCCTCTGCAGGCACTATGTGAATACAAACACCACACTGCACACATAAAATAAATAATAAAGTTAAAATAAAAAAGGAAATTACCAAGGTCAGAAGGTCCTCAGCAGAGGCTAGCATCCACCAGGGAGCAAGTCCCACGTTCGAATGTTTATGCCCTAACTAAGTAGATCTGGAATAAAACATTCCTGCCAAGTGTGGTGGTACACACCTTTAATCCCAGCACTCAGGAGGCAGAAAAGGTAGGCCAGCCTGAGACTACATAGTGAATTCCAGGTCAGCTTGGGCTATAGCGAGACTCTACCTGGGAGGGGAAGAGGGGAACATTTCTAGTGTTTTGGAACTCAAGGGTAATGAGCACAGGACTACCACACAAGAGGTCAGAGCCAGGCCGGGATTGATCTTGGTCCTGGACATGGAAGAATGGCCAGGCAGAGGCCTTTGGGTAGTTCACTAATCTGGGACCAGACCACAGCTTCCCATGTGGTCTAAACCATGGATTAAACCCCTGCATGAATATAAGAAGTTCAGGTTGAGTTTCAGAGGATGTGGTACCATCCAGTGATCCTGGACCTGCATCCCACCTGTTCCCTTCCTGCTGTGCTGTGTGCCACCTTTGGCCAGGGACTAAACCATCCTGGGTCTGCTCCCTACCTTATAAGGGTAATGGTTTATATTGAAGGTTGCCCTGACAGGACCTGGAATCCTCTAGGCAACTAGCCTCAGGCATGCCTGGGAGGGGCGATCTTAATTAAGTTAGCTGAGGTGGGAAGACTCTTAACTGTGGGCAGCACATTCCATGTCTGAGGTCCTGGACTATATAAAGAGCTGGCTGAGCACCAGCTTTCCTTGACTTCCTCACTGGGGACTGAAGGTGACCAACTGCCTCAAGCTCCTATGCCATACCTTCCCTTCCATGATAGGCTGCAAAATTGACCTGCAAGCCAAAATAAAGCCTTCCTCCTTAAGTTATTTTTGTCAGGTATTTTGCCATAGCAACAAGAAAGGATAATTAATACATAAGACTCAATCCAGAACTAGGTATAGGGGTCGGCACAGGACCAGTGCTCAGAGAATGGCAGACAGGAACATGGAAGGAGGTCAAAAGACAGAATTCTCAAAACCTGGCCAGGTAACTCACAACACTAATGAAAATGATGATGACAGTCATGAGCACAGTGCTATAGTTCAGACCTGAAGTTCCCCCCCTCCCACTGCCACCCCATAGAGGTCCATGTGTTAAAAGACTGAGTCCTAAGCCTACGGTGGGTTTAGTAAGCTAGAGAGCCTTCCTGTCTCTGCTTCTTGGCCATCATGAGCTAAGCAGCTACGTCTGTTGCATGCACAATTGCTGTGACATGCTGCTTCACCACAGGCCCAAAAGCAGCAGCCAAACAGACTGTGGGCTGAAACTTCCAAAACTGTGAGCCAAAATAAGCCTTTCCTCTTTTCAAATTGATTATCTCAGGTATTTTGCTGTAGTAATGAGAAGTGGACTAACACATATGGATGTGGAGACACACTCAAATAGCCAGATATTTTGTATATATTATGTATGTGTGTATATATGTTGTATCTTTCTCTATATATGTATGTGTATATCTGTGTGTATATATGCCTATCTCTCTCTCTATATATATATGTATGTATGTGTACATATGTTGTTGTAGTCAACCTTCTCATTGCTATGACAAAGAACAACCCAACCCAAAGTGGCTCATGGACGAATGGGTTTATTTTGGCTTACAGACTCGAGGGGAAGCTCCATGTTGGCATGAGCAGAGGGCAGACATCACCTCCTGGCCAACATCAGGTGGACAACAGCAGCAGGAAAGAGGAAGCTGGATATAATCTCCATAAGCCTACCCTAATAACACAGCTCCAACGAGGTTCCAATACCCAAACTGCCATCAGCTGGGGACTTAGCTTAGAACACATTCATTTGCAGGGGACACCTGGATCAAACCATCACAGTCTACGCCTGGCCGCCACAAACTAATAATCATACATGATGTAAAATCCAATGCATTCAGCTCAACTTTAAAAATCGCCACAGTTTATTATCCATCTTAATGATATTCAAACATCACATAATCCAAGGTCTTTCAACTAAGCCATAATACACACAAAAAACAAACAAAGAAATAAAGAAACAAGCCCATAATGGCACAGAACATTCATAATGCAAAAGATGGCATTGGGCATAGCAAAGACAGATTGAACCAATACAAGATTTACAGAGAGAGCAAACATCAAACTCTAATTCCAAGTCCAATAATTTTAACCAGTTACAAGTCTCCTGGAGTTCCAATTCTGCCCCTCTAGCTTGGCTACTCACAGTCCAAGAAAACTTCATCCGTGCTGAAGTGAGTGCTGGTTGCTCTCATTGGCAACCACTCCATAGTCCTGGCATTCACTGGGTCTCCACTGCAACCTACGGTTCATCCTCATGGCTCCATCAGGCCTCCATGCAGGCAATTCAACACACCTGCTTCACAACTGCCCATGGCCATTTCCAAAAACAAAACTGTGTTTCACATCCAATGACCCTCTCTTCCTGCATTTGTTATACTCTTTAGTACCAGGTGGGAATAAAGCCAACTTTGAAGAGGAGGAAACTTCCTTCAACATTCAGGCCCTCTACTTCACAGGAGTCCACATGTTTCCTGCTCTCCCAATGCAGATCACCTGGCTCAATCTCAATGGTTGTCATCTCTCAAACAATTGCAGCTGAACAGGCAGCAGTTTCAGCCCAAAGATTTCATTTCTTTCTGCGCCATCTCCATGTGTTCACACTAGTCCATTTCTATGTAAAGCAACCCTGTACAAGTTCTCAGGCACAGGCAAGCAGAACACAACAAGCCTCTCACACAAACTGCTTCTGGCACAGTCCTGACAAAGTTCCTTCTCACCTTTGTAAGCCAAACCTCACAGTCCATAGTCCTTACTGTCAGGTCTTTCAGCTCTGACCAGAATGGTCCATCAGGCTGCACTTACAGCACTGTCAGGCATGTCTTAGCACCAGGTTTCAAAGTCCTTCTACGTTCCTCCTGCAAATCAGGTCCAAAAGGCCAAAGTCACAGATTCAGGGTTCTAGAAGCAATAATTGACCTCACTCTCTGGTACCAAAACTGGTATAGTCAAGCTTTCTTGTTGCTGTGACAAAGAACCTGACCAAAAAACAACTGATGGGAAGAAAGGGTTTATTTTGACTTACAGACTTGAGGGGAAGCTCCAAGATGGCAGGGGGAATGATGGCATGAGCAGAGGGGTAGACATCACCTCTTCCACAGCACTGCAAACAGCAACAGCAAGGTGTGCCAAACACTGGCAAGGGAAGCTGGCTATAAGACCCATAAGCCTGCTCTCAACAATACAGCTCTAAGAAGGTTCCAATTCCCAAACTGCCATCAGCCGTGTGTGTGTGTGTGTGTGTGTGTGTGTGTGTGTGTGTATGTATGTATGTATGTAGGTATGTGTAGTTCTTCTTTAAGCCTTGAAAAACTATGAGATGGGTACTATTAGTAAATCCACTTCTATGTGAGGAAATGAGATACTCGGAGATTAAATAATATAAGTTATTGTATTATTGTTGTACAAGCAAGTGCTGACCTAGACTTCTAGCTCTAGCTACCACACTCTAAATCCACCACATCACACTTACTACACAGAATGTGCTCACTGGTCTTCAGCCTCAAGGCTCTGCTGTCTACCTGGTTCATCTTGCTTATGACCTTGGTATATCCTGTAAGGTTCCACTGGATGTTACCTCCAAGAAAGCTATACTGCTAACAGCCCCCAGGCTGGCTGGTGGCCCCCCTGTACTTCTTTCTTTCTTTCTCTCTCTTTCTCTTTCTCTCTCTCTCTTTCTCTCTCTCTCTCTCTCACACACACACACACGCACACACACGATCTCTCCCTGTCTCCCTTTCAGCCCTCATCATGCTGTGTAATGATGTTTACATGCCTGCATTCCTCATCAAACTGCCTTAGGGACTTCATTCATTCATGTACTTAAAATTTAAGAGCTCCATTGAGTATGTACAAGCTGTGTTCTGTGTTGGGGATAAAATGGTGAGTATAGCAGATGGGATCTCTGCCCTTGTGGATCTTATAGACTAATAGTGATTGTGGGATAGGACAGACATTGCAAACAGACATCAGACAGAAGTATGGCATTTGAGTATAATACTACAAAACTGTGCAATGGAGGACTTGTCCAAGTTGGGAGGGAAAGGGGTCAGGGAAATAAGATTTATAATTAAGATTCAGTAACTAATGGGAATGAGAGAGAGAGAGAGAGAGAGAGAGAGAGAGAGAGAGAGAGAACAAACACACAAGGAACAGCATTCAAAGCCCTCTAGCCAGAGGCAAGAAGGAGTGGGTAGGGCACCCTCCCATCAGCCTAATTTTTGTTTTTTCCCCCACATGGGAACAGTCACATGGAAGCCACATCACAGGAGAGGCACGCATAGAAACTCAAGAATCAGCATGGTGCTCACATTCCAAGTGGGGACCATGCAACCAAGCCTTTGGTGAGCCCTCACAGGAACACAGCCCTTTGGCAGGAAGAAGATCTCAGGACTCCTAGGATTTTCTGTCCTCAAGACACATAGGTATTTGAGCAATTCTATGGAAAACATGTTTATTGGTATGATGCTCATCTTTGTGGAGAATTTCAAAATGGGGACAGAAATGTGGCAAATTCAAAGAACTAAAAAAAAAGATCAGATGGGCATGATGGCACATGCATTTGATCTCAGCACTTGGGAGGCAAAGGTAGGAGAATCTCTGTTAGTTTGAGGCTACCCTGAGACTACATAGTGAATTCAGGTCAACCTGGGCTAGAGTGAGACTCTACCTCGAAAAATAAAACAAAACATAACAAAATAATAATAACAACAATAATAATAAAAAATAATAATAACAAAACAAAAAGAACAAAGAGATCAGTGGTACTAAAGGGGCCTTCTGAGCACAAGGCATGCTTCTCTTCCTGTCAGCCTGAAAGTCTGGCTCAAAGCTGCATCCCCACCCCTACCAGGAGGCATGTGCAATGCTTCTTCCTTTGAACCCATCACAGTGGGCACAGGCCTTGCCATAGCCCCAGGCAAGCACTCCCAGTAGAGCTTGTGGGTGGGGCTGTACATTCCTCTTGGCAGCCAGAGCACAACTTTCCACCTGTGGGGGCCAGACAAGTGGCATCTGGAGGGAAAGGGCACAGGAAGAACAGATCCCAGACGTGTTTGAAGAAGGGACCAGGTGGAGCCCATCAATTACCAGTTTAGAGATGGCTCTCATAGGACACTGCCCCCAAATAAAGTCTCCAGCGCAATCACTTGGCAGCATCTCCCCTGGAGCTGAACTGGCAGCTCAGATTATCTGTTCTCTGCCCCATAGCCTGCTTCACCTCAGCACACAGCAGCTCCATGCTGTGGCTCTGCAGGCCCCAATTTGGGATTATCCTTGATTCTGCTCATGCCCCGCAGCAGCAAATTCCAGAGCCTCATCAGGATCTGACCCCTCCCTCCTCTCTCCTATCACTGTCCAGCCCCTTAGCATCGCATCGCATCTCATAGGACAACTGCAACTAAGCAACCATTGGTGTGTCTGCTCTGTCCTTGGTCTACCCTGATTAGGCTATTCTCAATATAATGGACAAGGTGAGCAGTTAAAATGAAAGTTGGGGGCTAGGATGTGGTGTCACACGCCTTTAATCCCAGCACTCAAGAGGCAGAGGTAAGGAGGGCTAGCCTGGGACTACAGCCTGAGTTCCAAGTCAGCCTGGGCTAAAGTCAGACCCTACCTTGAAAAAAAACAAACAAAATAAAGAGAAAGTCAGGGGCTGGGGAGATGGCTTAGTGGATAAAGCACTTGCCACACAAGGCTGAGTATCTAAGTTCAGATCACCAGCACCCACATAAATGCCAGACATTTTCGAGGGAGCCTACATAACAGGAGGGAGGCAGAGACAGGAGAATCTCCTAGAACCTTGTGGTCCAGCTAACCTGGAGAGCAGCAATGGACAAGAGCAAGAGACCCTACTAATAAGGTAGAAGGCCTGCCATATGTGCTGTCACACATGTTCACCCATGCTCACACACACAGATAAGCACACACACATATCAAGAAAAAATTAAAATGAAAGACCATGCCAGTTCACAGCTCAGATCGCCCAAGAGTTCCTGTCTCACCAGAAGTCAAAGCCAGGACTACAGCCAGAGTTACTCTGGTACCTACAAAACACTGCATGTCTGGGTCCCCATATCGTTGACTGCATCTTCAGGGACCTATTTCTTTTTTTTTTTTAATATTTTATTTATTCATTTTTCAAGCAGAGAGATACAGAGAGAGGCAGAGATATAGAGACAGAGAGAGAGAGCACCAGGGCCACCACCTTGTGGGTCTGGCTTATGTGGGTCCTGGGGAATTGAACCCGGGGTCTTAGGCACTGGAGGCAAGTGCCTTAACCTCTGAGCCATCTCTCCAGCCCACCTATTAATCACTCCACTGCAGCCCACCTTTCAACATACCAGATATCCTGGACTGCTCCCCCCACAGAACTTGCTACTCCCTCTGCTGGGGAGTCTCATCCATGCAATCCTCACCCCTACCCCATCTCCTTCACACCACTGAAATCTTTGGTCAATGTCATGTTCTTGGTGAGGCTTTCTTTGATCACCTAAAATTGCTAATCTCTGGCCTTCTTTTTCCCACTCCTTCTTAGTGCTGTTCCTACTGGAGAGCTTGAATGTCTATCATGTTCACAGTCCTCCTTCCGTCTCTAGACTGGCAGCTCCCAAGGGGATGGATTCTGTCTGGCTCACATGTGCCCTCCTTACTTACAACAGTCGGGCACTCTGTGGTAAGTCACTTCCTGAGTATCTGTTAAATGGAAGCAGGACTGAGCTTCAGCGGGGAATTTTCCAGTTCCTAGACCAGTTAAGTGACAGCACCAGAATCCAGGCTAAGGCTGCCGCTACCAACTGTCCTCTGTACCACTCCAGGATTGAACAGAGCATAGAGACAGCACCTGGGCCACTCATGGTGTCAACAGAGGCTAAATCAGACAAGTTTGGAAGAAATACAAAGGAAGTGCAGCTAAAAAGAAGGCGAGGACCTAGTGAGCAAGAACCCTGAGAACAGACTCAGCAGTGCAAGAATGGAAGGGGCAGGCCATGGGTTAAGTCCACCTACGCTTGACATGCTCACCTGCCCTGAGTCATGGGTGCCTTTCTCCCTCCCCTCTCTGACCATACCCGGGCTCCCTCATGCATACTGTATGCTCAGACTCCTGGGAGCCAGAGCACGTGCGCCATGGGAGGCGGGGACTAGGGAGGAAGGTCTGACAGAGGTGACGATGTGACTGCAAAATGAATGGTCACCAAGGAGCAGGTAGCCAAGCAGCTCCATTGAGGTCACTGCTCCACTGGTGATGCATGGGAGGGATGGACAGACAAAGGACAGAGCATTCAGAGTACCAGCTTATTAATGCCAAAGCAAAGTACTAAAAATGAAACAGAGCAAACCTGCCACCCTGAGCCCTAGCAGGCTTTGTGTGACCCACAAGAGCCAAGACTCCTCAGGATGAGGAGTGACAGGAACACATACCCTTCTTCCGTCTCATTGATGATGTCGCAGATCTCCATGTTCAACGTCCAGTCCTCATTCTGCAGGGAGCCGTCTGTTGCCTTCTCTGTGAAATCAGATGAGAAACTGTTTTACATTTCTTCTGGAATAAGGGACCCTGGCAGAAAATGGATAAAGACTAACCCCACTCTCGGCTCCAAGTGGGTGGGTAGAGCCAATGGAGCGAGAGTGAAGGCGCTACTTTCACCAGAGAACACCCAGGGAGAGCTCTGAGCACAGGCCAGGGTTGTCCTTTCTCCAACACCCCATACCCGAAAGCTTATCATAGGCCTGAGCCACCAGAGCCCACAAATCAGGGCCAAACCGCCTGGGACAGAATATAGCTGCCCCCTCCCCACTTACTATGTAAGGTAACTTGTATGACCTTGGACAAGCTATTTAACCTGTAGGTACCAAACCTAACTAGACTATCTATCCCAAGCATGACTTAATATGTGTCAGATGCTTAGAATACAGCCCAGTATACATTTTGTCCTCTGTAGACAACTCCTATTATAATTATGAAAAAACAACTGCAACACTTAAAAGGAAGAAGAGTCGGGGAACATCAGTCAGTACAACACTGTGGGTGTGGTGCTGTGGTTTGGACTTAAATGTACCCCAAAGTCTGGTGCCAAGCACTTGGTTGCCAGCCTAAGATGCTTTTAGGAAGCAGTGGAACTTTGGGGAGGCTGAGCTGTGTGGAAGGAAGTTAGGTACCCCTGAAGAGGGTTTGAGGACTTTGGCCCCTTCCTCTCATCTCACTGCTTCTTGGGTGCCCAAGGGGAGCACTTTGTTTAGTATGCCACATGTCTCCCACCACTAGGGCCAAGTGACCCTAACTGAAGCCTCCCGAGCCATAAACCAAAATAAACCTTTCCTCCTTGCAAACTGTTTCTCTTAGGTATTTGTCACAGTGTGTTGGCAGCTTCATGTACAATGTTTGGTTAAATTAACAAAACAACTTTCTGATCACTTAATGGAGAAAAGACAATCCTAGTGATGATGCAATGCTGAAAACAGACTGCCCACATTTAAAAGGATGAGGTTGGACCGAATTTTACACCTTATACAAAAATTAACTCCAAATAGACTAGTAATATAAACACAAGAGCTGAAGAGGACTGGGGAAATGGCTCAGGCTAAAGGCTCTTGCTTGCAAAGCCTGCAGGCCTGGGTACAATTCCCCAATATCCATATAAAACCAGATACAAAAAGTGGTGCATGCATCTGCAGTTCATTTGCAGTGGCAAGAGGCCTGGCACACCATACACACAAATGCAAATAAATAAATAAAAATGAACTCTTAGACCGGGCATGGTGGTTCACACCTTTAATCCCAGCAGAGGCAGAAAAACCAAATAAATAAATAGACTCTTAAAACAGCGGGAAAACTTCATGACATTTGATTTGGCAATGATTCTATGGCTCTAATACCAAAGGCACAAGCAATAGAATTAAATATACAAATATTGAACTACATCAAAACTTAAAACTTCAAGGGCTGGAGACAGCTCAGTTGCAGAGCGCTTACTTAGCATGCATAGGCCTCAGCTTTGATCCTTAGTCCCTACTGCAGTCAGCATTCTTGTTGTTGCGCAGAATGAACCCAACCAAAGCAGCTTGTGGAGGAACGGGTTTATTTTGGCTTACAAACTTGAGGGGAAGCTCCATGATGGCAGGGAAAACAACAGCATGAGCAGAGGGGTGGACATCACCTCCGCCACAACACTGCAAAGAGCGGCAGCAAGGTGTGCTAAACACTGGCAAGGGGAAGCTGGCTATAACCCCATAAGCCTGTCCCCAACAACACAGCTCCAGCGAGGTTCCAATACCCAAACTGCCATCAGCTGGGGACTGAACATTCAGAACACATTTATTTGTAGGAGACACCTGGATCAAACCATCGCAATACCACAAACAAACAATCTCTCTTGTATTAAAAGAATTAAAAGGCAACCTACAGAATAAGAGAAAACATCTTTGCAAAATCATACATGTGATAAAATGTAAACATTCAGAATATGTAAAGGATTCCTGCAACTCAACAATAGCAGCAAAGGGAAAAGATGCCAGGCATGGTGATGCATGCCTAGAATCCCAATACTCTGAGAGCTGAGGCAGGAGGATCACTAGTTCAAAGACCTGCTTGAGCTATACCTGGGCAAGACCCTGTCTTGAAAAACAAACAAAAAATGGGAAAGAAGGCTGGGGAGATGGCTCAGTGGTTAAAGGGACTTGCTTGCAAAAGCCTGCTGGTCCAGGTTTTATTCCCTGGAACTCATGTAAAGCCAGATGCAAAGTGGCACATCCATCTGGAGTTCACTTGCAGTGGCAAGAGGCCCTGGTGTGTTACCCACTCTCTTTCTCAAATAAATATTTTTAAAGACATTTTTATTTATGTGCAAGCAGAGAGAGATAGAGAAAGAGAGAGAAAGAATGCATACACCACTTTGAGCATCTACCTTTACATGTGTGTACTGGGGAACTGAACCCAGGTCATTAGGCTTTGCAGGCAAGTGCCTTAACCACTGAGCAATCTTCCCAGCCCACTTGTGTGTGTGTGTGTGTGTGTGTGTGTGTGTGTGTGTGTGTGTATGTGTGTGTATTTTTAACCAGGGGGAAGGCCTAGGGAGATAGCTCAGCAGTTAAAGACATTTGCTTGCAAAGCCTGCTGACCTGGATTCAATTTCCTAGTACCCATGTAAAGCCAGAGGCAAAAAATGGTTCATGCATCTGGAGTTTGCAGCAGCAAGAAGCCCTGGCACACCCATATTCATTCTCTCTCTAATAAATGTTTTTTTTTAATTTAAAAATGGGGAAATAAAAAATGGGGAAATAAAAATGGGGAAAGAATGGGAACGTCTCCAAAAAAGGTGAACAAATATATGAAAAGATATTTCAACATCAACAAGCTTATCAGGAAAATGTAAATCAAAACCACAATGAGCCAGTTATGGTGGCACCTGCCAGTAGGCAAATGCTGAAAGGTTGAGGCAGGTGGATCATGGGTCTGAGGCTAGTTTGGGCTACATTTATGGGTTGGGAATAGAGCTCAGTGGTAGAGTGCTTGGTGTGCATGTGTGAGGCCCTGGATTCATTCCCAAATACCACCACCACCACCCCACACTAACTGGTACGTCATCTCATACTCATTAGGATGGCTATGATTTAAAAAGATAATAGTAACCGTTGGTAAAAATGTAAAAAATTTGGAACCCCTCTACTCTGTTTGGATTGTAAGATGGAATAACTATTGTGGAAAACAGTACTATGGATTCTTTAAAAAAAATTAAACATAAAACATCTAAATTCCACTTCTGGGTACATACCCAAAAAACTGAAAGCAGGGTTTCAGAGACACACATACACACACACACACACACACACACACACACACACACACACACACACACACTCATGTTCACATCAGAATTATTCACAATGTTCAAAAGGTGGAAACCATCTAACTGTGCACCCATAGGTAAGTGGGTAAACAAATATACATATAATGGACTATTATTCAGTCTCACAGAAAAGGAAATTTGGATGCCTGCTACAACATGAAGAAGCTTGAAGACATTATGCTGAGTGAAACAAGCCAGACACAAAAGAACAAACGCTGTATGACCTCTCCTCTGAGGTTCCAGGTGGCCACATAGAGTTAGAAAGTAGAATGGGGATTACCAGGGCTGCTGGGGAGGAAAGGTGAAACACAAGACATTTCTGGAGATGGATGGTGGTGTCAGCTTCATAGTGGGAATGTACTTGTTGCCACAGTTAGCATACTGCTTAAAAATACTTAAAATGCTAAACTTTTATGTTATATATTTTACAATTAAAAAAACACCCAGGAGCTGGGAAGACAGCACAGCAGTTGGAGACACTTGCTTGTAAAGCCTGCCACCCTGGGTTCAATTCCCAAGCTACCCATGTAATCCAGGTGCAAAAAAACGAGCTTCTGGCATTTGTTTGCTATGGCAAAAGATTCTGTTGTCACACACACACACACACACACACACACACACACACACACTTATTTAATTATTTTTTGGTTTTGTGAAGTAGGGTCTCCCTCTAGCCCAGGTTGACCTGGAACTCACTCTAGTTCTAGGCTGGCCTCAAACTTACAACGATCCTCCTATCATTGCCTCCAAGTTCTAGTACTAAAGACATATGTCACCACACCTGGCCAAATAAAATTTTGAAAAATAGAATAAAAACCCCAAAAGAAAGAAAAAGTAGATATAAGCCAATAGACTGTTGGGTTAGAGGGAACAGGGAGGCAAAGGACTGGAGAACATTTGGGTCTGTTGCCTCATTTGACAGGAAGCCTAAGACCCAGAGAAGAAAAGGAAATAGTCCAAGAGCTCAGGATCTGAACCCTCCTCCCTCTCTGGCTGAGTCTCATTATGGCAAGGACTGGGTGGGTCTTGCATTTTCCCATGGTCTCCCCAGAGTCCAGCACTTGGTAGCGATGCAAAACATTTGTCTGATGGACTGTGCTCACATTCCTTCCTCTGCACCTGAGACTATCTAGAGAGTTTCTAGAACATATGTACCCAGAGGGTCTGTTTGACAGGTGTAAGGGTCCCCAGGCATCCCTTTGAAAAGCCTCCTGCTGAATCATCTGTGCAGCAAGGTTAAGGCCCACTGCTGCTCTCCAGTGAGGCCAGGAGAGACAGAACCAGGGCTTTCCTCTATAACAGTCTCTCATGGTTCTGCATGCACTCAGCTATCACAATGCAGCAAGGAATGTCAACTTCCTCCTCCACAACTCCTTGGCACCAATGTGCAGGTATTAAGGCACCTGTTATGGATATCCTCTGTTAGAGCCCAGGCTGGGTTGGCATGTGCCCACCTAGCTGCCTGACCGCCTACTACTCTGACCCCTGAAAGCAGGGTCATCACCACCTCCCTCTCACCAGCTCTCAAAACAGTGCATTGCACATCACCTGCCCTTGTCCATGTTAAGCAAATAGCATTGGGACCATGTGGTTTGACTTTACCTTCAAGTTGCAGCAAGAGCTGCCCTGGCAGTGTCTGCAGCCTGGTCAGATGGTACTTGATGGCCTTCTCCTGGCCTTGTTATGTTTCTTGCAAGGGGAGTCAGGGAGAGTGGAGGCAGTGGCTACCAAAAAGGGTTTCCTCTAAAATAGGGAAGCAAAACTGAAGCTCATTCTTTTGTGTCTTCAGAGAAAGGGAAAGGTCTACCACCACTGAGCACAAGCACATCAGGATGCTAAAGCAGGAGGCAGTAATGGCTCTGAAGAATACTGGGATTGATTTTTCTTTCCACCTGGTTCAGAAAGGGCAATCCTGCCTTACTAGCAGACAGTCATCCATTCCATATTCATTCCATATTATCGGACATATTATCCAATGAGCTTCCCATCTATTAAAATTCTTTCTTCTTTCTTCACACTTGGGATGGAGGACACCTCTAAACTTTTCCTACACTTGCTTACTTGGGGGGGGGGTAATGTGGCTGTTTTCTTCTCCATTCTCACCAAAAGGATTTTTCTGGAATCAAAATGCTAAACCAGCTTCTTCTTTTGCCATCTGGTGCTGGCTGCTTCTGAAGTCACTCTATTTAATATCAAAGTAGATAGGACAGCCAAGAAACCAAACCACTGGTCTGTGAGCTCCTCCCAGGAGAGCTGCATGGAAGGGCGTGGTGAGCTGGAAAACCAAGCTCTGGAAAGTACTATCACCATCAGGGTCAAGGCTTCAGGAAATCCTGGCCCAGGTACACAGCAGACAGGAAGGGCCTTTTCTGAATGAAAAGGGCTGGGGATGCAGCTCAGTGGGTAGAGTGCTTGCCTAGCATGCATGAAGCCCTGCATGGGATCCTAGCACCACAATGAAAAACTAAGACTAAAAACAGAGTGTGGGTGTATGCCTACAATGCCAGGACTTAGATGGGGATGGCAAGGAGATCAAAAATTCAAGGTCTGCATGAGACTCTGTCTCAAAAAATTAAAAAAAGGAAAGGAAGAAAAAAAGAAAAGGAGAAAACCAAACAGGATGGCAATACAATAATATGCTATTTTTTCACTGAAGGTTTGGTGGAAGGTGTGTTCGGCCCCTGGCCATTAGCATAGCATCAGAGAACACAACATTTGCAGCCATGATCACAAGAGTTTTGATTTTTATCCTTCCCAGAGAGCAGGTGGCTAGTATGAATGATTTTCCCCACCGCTCCCTGAAGCATTATGTTTCTCCTGTTGTATCAGGTTTTATTTTAGGATTTGACAATTTATGGGACAAAAGAAATGAGACTAAACTTTGCTTTCCTCTGGTCTGGAGTCCAGACTAAATGAGGGAGCTCACTTTGAGTGAACTTAATTCCAGAGTCAATCAGATACAACTTTGATTCCATTTGATGGGAATTCTTTTATGAAGAAAAAATAAGAATTGATTTGGGCTGCTTTGTTAACCTAGGGTCCATCTGTCTCAGCAGAGCCAAAGACCCAAAGTTCTGGTTATTGCAGCATTTCCAGCAAAGCAAGAAGAAAGGAGGATTCTTTGGCGTTGGTTCCTTATAATCAAAATTAGTATGTCTTTTAACAAACCATAGACATAATCACTGAAAGTACAGTCTTGAGTATGTGCCTTTAACTTGAAAACTTAAAATCTCAGTAATTGACTAGAACATGCTGACCTTTGAACCCCTGCCAGTAATACAGGAAGGGAGAGGGTGAATATAAGGTTAATGGATTCTGCTGCTAACTGAACTTGGAAATGAGGTTTCATTGATTTAATATTTCCTCTATTAAACCTCCCAAGTCTGTGCCCCTTGTGGCTCTAAGAGCAACGTTGATATGTCACAGCCCGAGTTTTGTGAAGGACTGTAACCAGCACTGGATGGCTCCCTGCCCTGCTGGCCTCTTCGCTGGCCAACTTGGAAAGGGTCACAAGTGTGGCTCACAGTCAGGACCCCTAGCCTCAGGATGAGCTGCCTGCTAGAGCTGCTGTCGGGCTCATGAAGCAGACATGCCCCTTCTGTGTGACCCTGAGAATGAGGGAGTGAGCAACCTCTCCTGGGAAGGGATACTTTTGAGGAAGGGGTGCTCAGACACAAACACTATGGCAGAAAAGAGCAGGAGCTGGAGGCGTGGATCATTTTATGAGGTCATCGTGCATCTGGGGGGTCCTGGGTGACAGAGCTTCTGAGTCCAGGGCCCCCACCTTCCCAGAGTCTCTGCCCTTGTTTTCTTTTCTCCTGCCCAATCTGAGCCAGCTGCATGGGACCTTTACCACCTCAGCTGCCTTTCTGGGTAAGGCTTCCTGTGGCTTCCTGACCTAGGGACTTATGGACACTTTCTTCCACACATGACACAGGTAGGGCAGGGCAGAGAGGGTGCCACTGGGGCCCCTTTGCTGACACTCAAGTGTTTCCTCATCCCTTCCTCATCTTGCAGGTAGGTGAAGAGTACCCCAGCTCTCATGTGCTCACTGCCATACATCCCACTTATCAGAAGGCAGAGTCTCACCATTTGTAGGTGGGTTTGCTTAGCAGGGTGTTCGAGGGTCTGTTGGTGCCAAGTATGGTATTTTTGTTAAAGAAAAATTGATCATGAAACAATGAGGCCCTGCCTTCCAGATTGAAGCTGCTGTGCAGAGATGTGTTTTCACTGCTCGCAAGCCTAGCCTTTTATGGCTGTGTAAATGCTATCTAGTATGCTATATAAAAACCAAGTGTCACTTCTCCGTGGTTGCACCGAGGAGAATGAGGCTATTTCCAGCCTAGACAAAGGCCTTTATTCATCTCTCACTAGATGTGTGGGTTAGGTGAAACTTTTGTTTAAATGGTGGTCCATGGGCTCCCTCTCATGAGTTAAGATAGGACAGTTTCAGAATTCATCTAAGATGACTATGTCAAAAACAAATTCAGGTTTTGCTAGCAGGTGGGACAATATAGTGCAAATACTCAGGCTTTTGGGACAGAACTTAGATCAAATACTGGTACCACTGAATGGCCTACTGGGTGTGAAGTGCTACCTTGTGCTTAGATTTGCATTTCTCTAATGATTCAGCATGTTGAACATCTTTTCACATAAGCACATGTGTATATCTTCTTTGAAGAAATGGCTGTGAAGTTTTTTGCCTGTTTTTTAATTGGGTAGTTTTTTTTTCCTGTGGTTGAATTATAGTTCTTTATATCTTCTGGATTAATCTTTTATCAGACTTGTAATTATTTTCTCCTATTTTGTAGGCTGTCATCATTATGAGAATAGTGTTTTAATATGCAAACATTTTCTTTGTTTTGTTTTTGCAACAGAGTCTTCCTATGTAAACAAGACTGGCCAGAACTCTGGAGCTAATGAACTTCCTGTTTCCAACTCCAAACGCTGGGATTATAGCTAGATATTACCATACCCGAGTCACAGAAGGTTTTAATTTTTATTAAGTACTATTTATCTTTTTTATTTGTTGCTTGTATTCTTGGTGTCATACCCAAGAAACACTTGTTAAATCTAGCATCATGAAGTTTTCCCCCATTTTCTTCTAAGATATATAGTTTGTGATGTTTTGTTTAAGTCTTTGGTCCATCTGAAGTTCATTTCTGTATATTGTATAAGATAAAAGGCCCAACTTCATTACTGCAATATGCATATCCTGTTTTCCCAAAACCTTGTGAATAACATGATTCTTTCCCCACTAAATAATCTTATCCTTGTTGAAAGTCTATTGGCCATGTATGGAAGGATTTATTTCTGGGCTTTCTCTTTTATTTCATTGGTCTATAGGTCAGCCCTTATGTCAGTTTTAAAAGACATTTCACTTATTTATTTTTACATATTTAAGAGGGGGAGAGGGAGGGGGAATATGAGCACATTAGGGCCTCTTGCCACTGCAAGGAAACTCCAGACATACACACACTTTGCACAACTGGCTTTACATGGGTACTGGGGAATTAAATCCAGTCCACCAGGCTTTGCAAGCAAGCGCTTTAACTGCAAATCAATCTCCCCAACCTTAGGTCAGTTTTGGAATCAGGAAGTCTCATTCTTCTAAACTTGTCTTCTGCCCATGTTGTTTTGGCTGTTTGGGGCAAAATGAAAAGTGAGTGGTATTTTAGCTGGGATTGGCTTGCGTCTGTGGATCCCACTGGGGTAGTGACATTTTAAGTCTCATGCTCTACCGACTGAGCTAGCCGGGCGGGCGGTCGCTACATTTTAACAACTGTTTTCCCACCCATAGAGGTTGTCCTCCATGTACTTGTCTTCTCTCTCTCTCAGCGGTGAGTTGATGGTTCTTGACCTGCTGCCAGGGCTGGCTTAGAACTCCCAGCCTCAAGCAATCCTGCCGTAGCCTCTTTCTTGTAAGAGTGTTGGGCACTACTGTGCCCAGCTTCTTTAAGTAATAGTCTGTTATTCTCAGTGCACAATCGCTTCACTCCTGGATATTTTATTCTTTTTATCATTACGGCAAATCTTTTCTGAATTATTTTTGGATTGTTCATAGAAACACTGTTCTTTTTTTCTCTTTTTTTTTGTATTCTGCAACTTTGCTAAATTTATCGATGTGTGTGTGTGTGTGTGTCTGTGTATTATCCAGGAGCTTTTACATGTAAATCCATGTCACTGTTGTGTGACTTTTCCTGGGAAGACATGAACAAGTATCTACTCACCCCAGGACAATGACAATAGACCAAAGAAATAATTGCACCTAAGTCTATCCTAGTGAACCAATGAGTGTACTGAGGTTATTCACAGGACTATGGGATGGCTGCATTACCAGACAGGTTACCTCAGTGGTGATGACAATAGAAAGCTATATCCCTAGCGCTCCCTGCTTAACCTGCGGGCAGCTAGGCTGCTGTCTCTCCCCAGCAATTGTCTGCTGCTTGTAAAACCTCACAAATCTTAGAGACTTTAGGGAGTTTATAGGTTTCATTTACTTCCGGAGTCCTATGAACTTCCAGGCTGGCTCCAGGAGGGAATGTTTAGTTTCACAGGAAACAGCCACACACGGCTATGAACACAGCTGTCTTACTTCTTTCTTTCCCTTGGGGATGCCTTTTATTTCTTTTTCTTCCCTAATTGCCCTGGCTAGAATTTCCAGTTCTTTGTTGAATAGACGTGGTGAAAGCAAGCATCCTTGAGCCTACACAGAATTTCATAAAATACAATCACACACCATGACAAGAAAAAAGCTGCAGAGAAAGCCCAAGTAAGCACCATTCCACAAAAAAGAAGATTGTCTAGATATAGAAGCAGGGATCAGCATCTTTGGACGGGGGCCTTCACTCCAGCCTACCCACTGACACTGAATTCAGTCCCATGTTCTCAGCTCATACAGCCACAGAACTTTCTGACAATCCTAACCTTGTTCTGAAACACCCCCCACCAGCTCTCTCAGCATGTGTGTAGAGTGTGTGTGTGATGTGATGTGTGTAGTGTAATGCACGTGTATGTGTGTGGTGTGAGTGTGTGTGCGTGAGCACACAGATTGTGGTGCAGAGGCCAGAGAAGGTCAGGTCAGGTGTCCTCTCTTTTTCACTCATCCACCCGTTTCCTTAAGACGGATTTTTCCAGAGCTTCGTTTCAGACATGTCTGGCCACACCCAACTGCTTGTGTAGGTACTGGGGAATAGCTCTTCATGCCTGCATAGCAAGTGCGCCTTTAACCAATGAATCATCAAAGAGGAGGTTTTCCTCCTTAATTACTGGCTCATGAGGCCCCAACCAGACTTGAAGCTGAGTAGAAGGAGGACATCTCGTGATCTTAAGATGATGACCTTGCTGGGCATGATGGCACATAGCTACGATCCCAGCACTGGGAGGCTGAGAGAGGAGGATTGCAAGTTCAAGGACAGTCTGAGCTGCACAGAGACCCTATTTCATAGAGACTTTAAAACAATTTTTTTTTAAAGAGGCTAGCCTATGCTTGAAGGTGAAGTGATGACTGTGATTTCTGCAGAACCCCCTTGGTGGCAAGCACTGGGCAGTTTGAGGCAGGAGAAATACATCATCCATGCACCACAGGGGCATGTCTGTAAAGGGGTAAACTGACTCTGCTGAGTCTTGATTCCATCCTAACCTCTCCCAGGCCTTTTCCGTGTCTGTAAGATGAATAATAATGTATTTCTCTCACACAGCTGCCTGCAGGTAAACTGAATATCACAGGGAAACACCTGACAAAGCCCCTATCCCAGAGAACCCCACTTCGACAGGCTATGCTAGGGGCTGTTACTTCCGTTATTACTGCTGCTCTTCTGAAAAAGGCTCTCTGCCAGCACCCTGCTCTCCACAGCATTCCCATGTCACCACTGCCACCTACAGGCTAAGCCCACTAGATTCAACTGCCGTGGAGCCTTAAGGATTTCTGGGTTTCTGAGCCAAGGAGAACTAGAAGCCACAAGGAGCTCCCAGTCTGGAAGAAGACCCCAAATTTAGCTTGGTTCACCAGTAGGCCTGAGGAGCAACAATAGTACAATTTGAGTGTATAAATGTTCTAAGGGAGCTTAGAATCAGCTAGAAGAAAAAAGAGTTTTACTTCTTGGCTCTTGGAATTGGGCATTTGTGGGAAGAGGAGGTACCCTTAAAACCACTGAGCTCAGGTCTTCAAGAAATGAGTCCTCATTCATTATAAAAAAAAAAAAAGATAGAAGAGAGAATGAAGAGCACTGTCTACCAAGCACACCTTTGGCTTGGGCCATAGAAAAGGAACCCAGGGCCAGACCCATGCTAGGCAACTGCTTGACCACTGAGCAACAACCCAGGCCCTGTTGGCTAGGCTCTTGACATGTATTATATCCTGACCCTCCCTTCCCTCTCCAGGGAGGTTTCAGTTTCTAACAGGTGACTGGCCCCATGGTGGGTAGCCAAGAGGTAGCAGTACCACCAACCACATGATCAAGGTCCTCCTAGTAGACCTGGCCTTGATACCCTGACCTGTCCCTAAACAATGAGCAATGAGGGCAAAGAAGACCCCTGATTGCCCAAGGCCTCCTGCCTGTAGCTGTCCTCCTGATCCTGCAGGTGAAGGTTAGAGACCAAGTGCCAAGAAGTAGAGAAGAACAGTAAAATCCTACTGCTTAAAACACCACATGCATGTTACAGGACACAAAGAAATCAAGCTGGAACTAAGCTAGAAGCTGTCATAGTGCTGGAAAGTGCTACACAGTCAGTCTGCTGGAGTAGAAAAGTCAACCACAGTCTTAGCCAACAATGGACTCTGTGAGCTACACAACTGGCCAGCCTGGCAAGTTGTGCCCACTGGTGCAATAGTGGCATGACTGTTATGGTGATGACCAACTTCTCTCTGACTGGATTTGAGATCCACTCCATGGGAGGGAATTCATGCCTGGCACTGAAAAACTAGTCAAGAGAGTATGGCTAGGAAAGGCCCTTAGTGGGGGGCTACTACTGTTGTTTGGTGTGATGGTTAAGTTTTGTTGTCAACTTGATCTTTTTAATTATCTTGGGTACGTCTCTCAGGATGTTTACAGGAAGGCAGCTTCTCAGTAGGGGGCAGGATGTGAAGAAGTTCAAAAAAGCAAGAACTAAATATCCTTTCCTATGTGGGCAGTGCAGGAAGGAAATTCCAGAGACTCAGGAAGCCATTAAGTCTGGGGAAGGGTTGCAGGACCCCACCCTAAGGCTATATAAAGGAGAAGAAATTCTCTCTGGCCCACCTGCCTGCTTGCTGTTCTGTGTATATGGTGTTGGTGATGGGTTTCTCTCTCTGCTTGGACCTGTGAAAGGGGAGCAGCCTCTTTTGCATTGTGGAACTTCCCTTGTATCTATAGATACAAATAAATCCTTTCCTCCCCAAAACTGCCCGGTTTAAAGATTCATCCCAGCAGCGAGTGGCTGACTAAGACAGATTTGGTACCAGGAGTGGGGTGATTCGCTGAGATGAATCTGACCATGTGGATTTTGATCTTCTGGAACTTGTGTGCTGGAGGAATGGACATGGACTTGGTACTTGCAACTGAAGAATGTCTTCCAGAGCAGTAAGCCAAGTTTTGTAGACTATTCTAGTGAGAATTTGGAAATGCTTAGTGCAGAGAGAATTGCATTTGGAGGCTTGGCTTGTGAACTTTCTACGGGGAAGGAGAGACTGCAGAAAACCTTAATAGAAGTGTGTGCCTGGGTCAAGGGGTGGATGCATTCTATTGCCCATGCCCAGAGAGTTTGACCAAGGTTAAATTTAAGAAATGGACTGTGTGCTTGGCTATGGATATGGGACTGAGAATTTAAGATTTAAAGTTAAAAAAAAAAAAACCTCAAGACAATTTTAACTTACTGGCAGAGACTGGCTTTTGATTATGGCCCAACTACTTTACATTAAAACAAGAGATGTCTCAGGTGTTTCCACCCAGGAAGGACAGAAAGATGGACTGTGCAAACTCTTTAGAAAGGAAATCGCTGAAAGAAAGGAATCTGCTCTTCAAAGTCACAACTATTTTGTCCCTGAATTAACAACATGGCTATATGTCCTGCATACCTGGTATTGCTTTGGAAGCATGAGGAATGCATGCATGGAGTGGTTTGTGAAGTGCACACGGTTCCAGGAGCCACTGCTGAGATGCAGTATTTGGAACAGGGCGTGAAGTCCCTGATTGGCAAGTGAAGCCATTGGAAGGTGGACCGTAGTTTGCAATGGAGACCCAAAGACGTTTTGGACATACCAGGACTTTGCAAGGGCTACCATGGAACACTGTTGGCTTGGGATGGAAGGTTTTCCCAGCTACTCAGCCAAGCAGGAGGGACATAATTGGAAACTCCAGAGACTGTCAGTCACTGGTTGTGATATGGAACTTGAACTGCAGATGTGGATGTTTGCTGATGTTTGTTGAGTTTGCCTTGGCCCAGTCTTTCCTTGTTATGCCTCATAGCATTTGGAAATGTTTGCTCTGTGCCATTATATGTTAAGAGCATGTAATTTGTTTTGGTTTACAAAACTCTAAGTTAAGGGGCCTTGTGTTGGGGGGCGATTATGCGTTTCCAGTTATACGTGAGATAGTTATATCATGTTAGGCGGAATTATGATCTTATTACTGTCTTCATTTGGAAATTAGGTATGATGTAAGGATATATGATTTGATGTCAAGTTGACAAGGGGTGGACTTGTGATGGTTGGGTTTTGTTGTCAACTTGGTCTTTAATTATTTTGGGTAGGTCCCTCAGGATGTTTACAGGAAGGCAGCTTCTCAGTAGGAAGCAGGATGTAAAGAAGTTCAAAGAAGCAGAACTAAACATCCTTTCCTGTGTGGGCAGTGCAGGAAGGAAATTCCAGAGACTCAGGAAGCCATTAAGTCTGGGGAAGGGTTGCAAGACCCCACTCTAAGGCTATCTATAAAGGAGAAGAAATTTTCTTTGGCCCACCTGCCTGCTTGCTGTTCTGTGTGTATGGTGTTGGTAATGGATTTCTCTGCTTGGACCTGTGAAAGGGGAGCAGCCTCTTTTGCATTCTGGAACTTCCCCTATATCTATAGCTACAAATAAATCCTTTCCTCCCAAAAACTGTGCTGGTTTAAAGATTCATCCCAGCGGCGTGTGGCTGACTACGACATTTGGCTAAATGGATATGTTATACCTATCAAATCACCCTCTGAATATTTATGAGTATGATCAGTGAATACTTATGATTATGCCCATAGATTAGTGCTGCACTCACCTTTGCTCAGAGAAGCTGCTTTGTCCTGTGGTGACTAGGAGATTCAAAACCCACCAAAGTGCAGAGAATGAGGGACTATTTGGTGCTCAGCATTAAATGAGACACCTTATACCCTCAAGGTTCAGGGGATAATGTGTATGAAGGGGCAGAAAGAATGTAAGAGCCACAAGATAGGCAAGAGTGTTTTGAAGGGTCTGGAGAGATGTAACTCACTGATTAAAACACTTGCCAGCAAAGCTTAACTACCCAGGTTTGATTCCCCAGTACCCATGTACAGCCAGATGCACAAAGTTGGCAGTGGCTAGAGGCCCTGATGTACCCATATTCCTTTTTTCTCTCTGCCTCACTCTCCTTGCAAATAAATAAAAGGATATTTCTGAAAAGAAGAGTGCTTTGGATTGCTGTTTTCAACACAAAGTGGCTGGTGCATTCACGACCTCACAGTAGCTGCCATCAGATGATGGAAGAGGGCAAAAACACAACCAACAAGCAAAGAATCAAAGTATAACAGGGACAAGTTAGAAATAAGGAGTGGTTCAGTTGAAGGGGGATGGGTGAGGGGGACAAAAGAAGGGATTAATAGGGGATTATGATCAAAATACATTATATACATGTATGAACATAGTCAATAAAAAAGTTTAAACAAAGCTAAGTATAGAAAAGTGTGCTGGTGAAAGGATCAAGTTAAGCTGCATGTTGGACTGATTTATTCCTTGGTCTTTATTAATAACCTTTCCATATTGAAGTAATTTTAGATTACTGTGTGCAGTTACACACAGTCCACAGAATTCTCATGCACCTTTATTTCCTCTTACCTATCTTACACACCAGCATCTTCACTGTAGATCTGCCAAAACTTAAATGAACACTGGTGAAGTCCTACTAGCTAAACTCCAGACATGACTTGGATTCCTCCAGCCTTTCTTTCTTTTCTTTCTTTTTTTTTTTTTTTTTTTTTTTGGTTTTTCGAGGTAGGGTCTTGCTCTAGTCCAGGCTGACATGGAATTCACTATGTAGTCTCAGGGTGGCCTTGAACTCACAGCAATCCTCCTACCTCTGCTTCCCGAGTGCTGGGATTAAAGACGTGCGCCACCACGCCTGGCTTCTCCAGCCTTCTTTGTGTGCTTTTTATGTTGGGGATTCCATCTAGTACATCACATTCTGGTTCATTTCCTCCCTCTTTGTAAGGTTCTGTCTTCTTCAAAACCTGACATACCCACAAACTCACCAACTTGCTTTCCTGCCTGGAGAACTCTGTCCTGCAGGCTGCTGTATGGGAGCCAGGATTCCAAGGGGCCTCATTAGGACACCATATCCTCCCCTGCCTCAAACAAAGGAGCCCTTCAGGCCAGCCAAACAACAGAGAAAACAGGAGCTTGTTAGCCGCACAGGCCCCAGGCTGCTGACCCAAGTTCTTTTTAACTGGAATTCCCTTAAGGGGAATCTGCAGATTTAAGATGCACGTGGAGTGTGTTCTCCAGAAGGAGAATCGCTGGCGTGATGTATTCTCCTTGATGGAATATCATATGTGTGTGAAGTAAATGAGGACAAGAGCTAGGAGAAGTCAGCCTGGATGTGCACCACCATGAAGGCCACCACAACCACCACCACGAGGGGCCCCTGCAGGAGCAGTAGGCCAGGGGAAAAGATGCTGGCTGAGTCTAGCCTAGTAGGCTGCTCTCTCCTGTCAACTGAGAAAATGAAAGGCCCCCTAAGACTTGATACTCAGGTTAGAGGTCTGCTTAAGCTCTTGCAAATAGCTGAGGTGGGGGTATCTATGGACATCTCTTTTGCTTTTCCTTTTTCTTTTTACTCTGTAGGATGCTTGCCTGCTAACATCCTCAGAGTGCCTCTCAGGGCTGGGCACCACATCCCTGTGCCCCATAGTGGGCATCAGGTCCCTAAAGAAAGATACCAGAATCCTGGCCATTTTGGTGCTCCTGATTCAGGGAACTCTGGGAGTGCTATTCCTTAGGGACAGAGAATGTGCAAAGCCATCCAAAGACTTCTCAGTTCAAGTCCAAAACTTGAGCTAAGGAGCTGAGGTGTACCTGAGTTATAGTCAGCTTGGCTTGCCTAGTATGAATGAGGTGCTAGGTTCATCCCCTGCACCACATCAGGGACTGTGCTAAACTGTGATGGAGATAGAAAGATACAGCCTTTGCTTTGGAGGAGCTCAAGCCTGTAAGAAGAGAGCTAGACACCATGTGACAAGTTGTAGCATTAGGGGTGTGTTCAAAACAATGACAATCAGGCCAACAGACAAGAATAATGAGTGCTGAAGAACCAGAGAGGAGAGGCTTAGGAAAGCCTCTTCATAGTTGGAAACACAGGAATTTGGAGGACAAGGGGGCATCTGCAAGTAGTGTGGAAGGCACATGGTAAGAGGCCAGCTTGTAAGAGTCTGGACTTTTCAATAGAAGTACCTGTGACAAGTCACTTTGGTAACCACATGTGGGCTTTACTAAAGCACAAAGGCTACAGGCAGGATGTTACTGGAGTTGCAAGGGTTTAAGAGCCTGTGTCCTGGAAGCTCGAACAAGCTAGGCTCAGTCACTCACTCTCAGTAGCCAATTAGACAAGCAGCAGTGAAAACAGAGAAAGGAGATTCATTTAGTACAGCCAACTGGGAAGAGGAAGGACTAGTGACCCGTGCCTGCCCCACTCCATCAAGGCCATCTCAGAACACTAACACAAGTTTGAAACTGAAGGCAATAGATACATGATTAAGTAGTCCTGGTCAAGGTGTGGTCCTGCTCATTATTCTCTTGGTTCTAGTATCTCCTTAAAAGTGGTCTGAGGCTGGAAAGGTGGCTCAGCAATTAAGGCACTTGTCTGCAAAACATAAAGACCCAAGTTCGAGTCCCAGTACCCATGTAAAGCCAGCTGTACAAAGTACCACATGCACATGGAGTTTGTTTGCAGCAGCTAGAGGCTCTGGTGTACCCATTCTCTTTCTATCTCTCTCTCTGTCTCTGCTTGCAAATAAATAAAAATAAAAGTAAGACTGGAGAGATGGCTCAGCAGTTAAGGTGCTTGCCTGCAATGCTTAACCACCCAGGTTCAGTTCCCCAGTACCCATATAAAGCAAGATGCATAAAGCGGTGCATGTGTCTGGAGTTTGTTTGCAGTGGCTGGAGGCCATGGTGCACCCATTCTCCCTCCCCTCTCTCTATCCCTTTGCAAATAAATAATAAAATATAAAAAAGTAAAAGTAATCTAAAGTTGTGAGATCTCTGTGAAATTTGTTCCTGGGAGGAAAGTTTCTCCTCAGGCTGGCACTAAGCTTAGCCTTATCCTCCTCCCAGTAACAGATTCCTGGGAAAACCTATCCCTTGGGCACCATTATTTCAGTCCTCTGTTAAGTCTCAGAAGGGAAGGGAGGAGCACAAGTGTCTATCTTTAGAGTATCTTGCCTCCTGTCAGGATGGTTACAGGGACAGATCATATAGCTGCCCACTGAAGAGAAGCCAGGACAGTGTGCTAGAAAAGGGCACAGTTGGGAATCTGATACACAAGAGTCAGTCTGGACCCTGGTGACCCAGGGCACATCACATTCACTGACTCCATCTAAACATTTATGTGGTGGGCATAATAGTCACACCTCCTTAGGGTGCGTATTGAATAGCATTAACTATACAGTTTTTTGGTGGTGCTAGGGACCAAACACAAGCGAGTCTAGTGCTCTACGGCTGATCTACACTCTTAGCCCAAAATATGGATCTATACCCACCTTTGAGCCTTACAAATAATGTTTGATGAACCTTCATGTGCAACGTTTTAAATTGTTTATTTTGTGGTACTGGGGAGAGAAGACTGTGGGCATGCTGAACAAGTGCTCTACCACTAAGCTATATGCCCAGCTCCTATGAACCACAAGTCTTAATGCATATTTTGTGAACTGGATTTTGGGAAAGATGGAATTTAGGTGGGAAAGCAGAAGGGGAAGGTTATGTCTAGGGCTTTCACTGAAGATACCAGAAGGAGAAATAGGGGAGCAACCCTGACCCATACCCTGGGGAGTGGGCAGAAAGGACTTAACTGTGCTGTGCTGGGCAGGGACCAACCAGCTTTATGAGGCAGTCAGGGCCTGCAAGCATCACCAGGAACAACACTGAAAAGGAACATCTCCTTTCTGCCTCAAAGAGCAACTAGGAAATGCAGAGCCTGGAGAAAGACTTCCCTGAGCTCCCTGGGGTTCCTGCCCACTGTGCATACTACAGTCAGAGCTTTGACTAACTCCTGCAAAGAGCTGCTCTCAGAACTGGGAATAGACAGACTCTCCCCTTGCTACCATCACAGCATCTACCAGGCTCAAAGGCATCTGTGGGCATCCTCAAAAGTGACCCATTCCAGTAAGATTCAAATCTTAGCTCAAACAATTTTCATCCAAAGTCTTCAGAGGAATAATAGCCAATCATCAAAAACACCTATGTCAGAATGGTAAAACAAAACTTTTACACTTACGTTAGCATGTATCTTGCCCAGAATAATATTCACTACTGGAAAGATGACAGTGAAACCAGAACATTACATTTTGTGAAGGTAGCATACATTTCACAATTGTGAAAAAGACAAGCTGGGCAATAGACATCGAGGAACAAAAAATTGCTTAAACTAATACAGGGCTGGGGAGATGGCTCAGCAGTTAAAGGTGCTTGCTTGCCAGGCTTGCAAAGCCTGCTGGCCAGGGTTCAACTCCTCAGTACTCATATAAAGCCAGGAGCACAAAGTGGTAGATGCATATGGAATTTGTTTGCAGCAGTAGGAGGCCCTGGCATGCCAGTAAGCACTCTCCCCCACCTAAAATAATAAATAGATAAAAATATATAAAAGAGAAATAATGGAAGCTGGTTGTGGTGGTGCATGTCTGTGATCCCACTGTTTAGAAGACAGAGACAGGATCATGAGCTTGAGGCCAGCCTGGGCTCCACAGGAAGACCCTGTCACCTCTCAGACAAACAAAGAAACACTAACAGGATTCCAATATGGGCTATAATGGCTGAACCTTGGGATGCTATGCTAAGTGAAATGAGTAACAAAAGGACAAATACTGCGTGGACGTACTTTGAAGAGGTGGCTAAAGAGTCAAATGTGTAGTGACAGAAGGAGCAGAAGGAGAATGCTGGCTTCGAGGGGCTGGTGGAGAAAACAATAGAGATTATGAGTTTGGGAAGTTCTGGTGATGGATGGTGGGGATGGCTGCACAAGAATATGAATGTACTTCATGTCATAAAATGGTGTACTTCAGAATGGCAAACAACAGCAAATTTTATGTTATGTACATCATATCACAGTTTTAAAAATATTTTATTTATGAAGAGACAGAGAAAGAGAAAGAGAGAGAATGGGTGCAACAGGGCCTCCAGCCACTGCCACCTTGTGTATCTGGTTTTACATGGGTACGGGTCCTTCTACTTTATAGGTAAGCACCTTAACTGCTGAGCCATCTCTCCAGCCCATATCACAGTTTTTAAAATGGACAAAAGACCACATATTATATGATGCCGTTCATATGAAATGTCCAGAACAGATAGACCTACATAGGCAGCTAGTAGATTAGTGACTGCCTGGGCATGGGAAGCCAGGGAAATCTTGTGGTGGTACCCCATTTCCCTCCTCCCTGTCCCCATCCCACCGGGGACCCTGCCCGGTGGGCATACTGGATCAGTCCATGGGGTAGGGAGTTATGAACTGCACCAGAGGTAGCCAGTTTTATTTTCCTCCTTTGTGCATTGTTGTTGAGGGGGTCAATGTCTCTGGATATCCTCCCCCACCATGGCTCTTACAATCTTTCTGCCCCCTCTTCCACTCAGTTCCCTGAGTCATGGTGGGTGAGTATTAAGTCTGATGGATTTGTGTGTGTGTGTGTGTAAGAGCACATGTGCCACGGCGTACGTGAAGGTCAGAGGACAGTTTTGAGGTGTCTGTGCCCCACCTTCTTTGAGGTAGGGTCTTTTTTGGCTGCAAATGAACTTCCAGACTGCAAATGAGTGTCAGAAGAGCTGACCTGTGAGCTTTAGAGTCTCTAGGCCCCTCCCCCATTATCATGGATACATTGGGATCACAGATGCATGTACCACTCTGCATTTGGCTTTACATGGGTGCTAGGGAATTTAGCCCAGGCCAGCAGGCTTTGCCAGCAAGTACCTTAAGTCACTGAACCATCTCTCCATCCACAAAAGCTTCTAATGTAATTCCACCAGAAATAGCAAGGCAAAGATTCTAGTCTTAAACACAAATAAAAGTTTTTATTGAATACATGGATTCTTTCCTCTAAGAAGAAAACTGTCCAGTTGGAGAGCTAAAGGAAAAGCCAGTCTAGGCTGGCACAGGGAGAGACACACCAATAATATGCACCTAATTTCCACTCCGAAGCCAAATACAACAGGGTTCTGAGTCAGCTGGAAAATTGTTCCTGTTGGTCAACACTGACAACACAGAAGAAACAGAGGAGATTAGACTTAAATGTAACCATATTCAGTATTGAGAAGAGACCCCCACCTAAGCCTGTACTCCTGTTTGTACAATGAGCAGACCTTATCATACATAGACTTTGTATAACTTATTGCCGATAATGTGGCTTTAAATAGTAGTTGTAACTGGGTCACCTTGAATACAAAGTGTGCCAAGAGAAATGTACAAGGTGATCAAAAAGTAGTAAGACATGGGCATTTTTCTAGCTTTCTGGAATTTTTATTGTATAAAAGGAAACATAAGGGTTCAGCAGATAGCTCAGTCGGTGAAGTCCTTGCCTAGCAAACATGAAGACCTCAGTTTGATCCCCAGAACCTACATAACCTACATTAAAAAAAAAGTCATGCATGGTGGTGTGTGCTTGTAATCCCAGGAGTGGGGAGACAAGAGACAGCAGATCCCTGAGGCTCACTGGCTGGCCAGTCTAGCCTAATAACTAAGTTAAGGGACAGTGAGAAACACCCTATCTCAAAAAACGTGAAGAGTACCTCAAGAATAACACCCGAAGGTTGTCCTCTGGCCTTCACGTGCATATGCGCGCACACACACACACACACACACACACACACACACACACACACATTAAAACAGGGAAGAAACATAGCATCTATTGTCGTGTCTTCAGCACTGAGAACAATAGCAGCATGACACTGCATTCTTCAATGGGGTGCAGTCCAAAGGAACAGCCAGACAGTGTTGCCCTGCACACGGTGACAAGTCAAGCTGGTATGTGGAAAAGGTGGCATGGCCAAGTTTCCAATGGGAGTAATGGGCAGAGTACTCCCGATGGAAATAGCCACTATCTGAGCAGAACCTCTCTCTCTCTCTCTTCCTTCCCTCTATTCCTCTGTGAGACCAGGACCTTCTGGCAGATCCATCTGGATAAAGAATTCCCAGCCCCAGACTCATAAATCAAGTGAACCTGAAGGGCCTTGTGAGGTGGTGGGAGAATAGGGACTAAGAACAGACAACATCAAGGTCAACATATGTAGGAGGTAATAACAACCAAGAGTAAACATCCTCCCAGTACAGGCTCCACGTAACAACTGAGCGTGCATGAGAAAAGCCTTTACCTTTAACCACTGAGCCAGCATATAAAAACGCAGGAGAGAGGGTGCCAGGTAAATGATCTATAAGGGGCCACAAGGCTGTGGATCCATGATTTTTGAGTGCATGTCTTTTCCAGCTCACTAGCCCACTCTCATACTCAGGAGTGCCTTTCTTTCTTAACAAACTGTCTCTATTCCTATTATCTTACTATGTGTCTCTGGAACAAATCCTTGTCTACACAAGAAACTGGAAACTTCAGCAGGTGCTCCTCAGGTCCAAGCCTGTTACTGCTTAGCCAGCCATGGAGGAATCTATGCTATTTCTTCTCTTCCTTCCATAACTTCTCTCCCACCCTTCTCTTTTCCCAGAGCACTTGGAAACCTTGTGTTATTAGTGTGAAGGCACCTCTCACCTACCCTTCTTTCCCTTCAGTCCTTCCTTTCCACTGAGGTTCATGGTACTCCAGGCTGGGGACTGAGGGTGTGCTTGGACCCTCTCTCCTACCCTACTGGGATATAAGAAAACAAAAAAGCCATACACTGGCTGGCACTTTGAAATAGCTAAATTTGGCAGGCTCAGCAACCCAGAGCCAGAGTCCGGTTGATGCACAAATCCAAATCCTACAAAGAGTTTATAAGCAGGTCGTAATAGGCTGGTGTTCCAAAGGAAAAAGACCCTCCCCTTTGTACCTTTGCCTTGAATGGTGATTTCAACCAAAAAAGACAAAGCTACTCATACAAGTAAGTTTACTCACTCAATCAAACAGCTTCATCATTTCAGCTGTTTATACAGCCTATTTTCTTTCTTTCTTTCTTTCTTTTGTTTTTTGAGGTAGGGGTCTCATTCTAGTCCAGACCTGGAATTCACTATGTAGTCTCAGGCTGGCCTCGAACTCACTGCAATCCTCCTACCTCTGCCTCCCAAGTGCTGGGATTAAAGGCAAGGCGTGCGCCACCATGCCCGGCTTCTTTCTTTTTTAAAAAAATATTTTACTTATTCATTTTCAAGCAGAGATAGAAAGAGAGAGAGAAAAGAGAAAGAGAAAGAGAGAGAGAGAGAGAGAGAGAGAGAGAGAGAGAGAGAGAGAGAACAGCGAGCACCAGAGCCATCACCTTGTGGGTCTGACTTATGTGGGTACTGGGGAATTGAACCCGGGCCTTAGGCACTAGAGTGCCTTAAACACTGAGTCATCTCTCCAGCCCATGCAGCCTATTTTCTGAGTGACCTTATTCCAGAGATGTGGGTCTCAGGGAACTTAGAGATAACGTGATTGTTCCTGACCCCAACTGGGGAAAAGGGTAAGCCTCAGAGTTCAAAACTCAAGCGAGCGTTTCTGGTTCCCTGTGGCTATGCCCAGACAGACCCAAAGATGCCTGGATTAGACAGGCAGAAAGGAGGGCACTCTAATGGTCTGCTTCTGAGGACTCTGAGAATGGACCACAGGGACACTTTTCTCCACTTCAGAGACCCAGGAACCTGACTCTCCTTAGTGTCCCTTAGACTATGCACCATGATGCAGCCTCAAGAATGGGAAGGTTGGTTTTGAGAATCCAAAGAAGAGGTATAAAACTGTCTGGCCTTAATATAAGCAGAGTTATGGGAAAGGCTGGCCAAAGGATGCTTAAAGTAAGTCTTGTGGGTCACATGAGGAGTAAAGCTCGCTGGCATCCATCCACACCTATACGTACAACTCCACCTAAGGGAAATAAATGAACCCTTGGGGACAATTAGCATGTATGCTCATTTCTTAATCATGGGCCCTAAGCAATACAAGAAAAAGCTAGAAAGGTTTTCTGGGGACCCACAGAACATTACTAGGAAGCTAGTAGACATTGACCATGTCTAAATCTGTCTCTTATCTTGATATTCTCTTCTCATGGGGACTTTTAAAAATCCAAATACTCTGCCCCCGTTGGTACAGTC
>PVHP010006627.1:0-59709 GCA_004024765.1 Zapus hudsonius
CTTCTATTTTAAGGCCACACTTTTATTTTTTGTCATGGTATCAAACTTATATCCTAGCCCAGAAGCCAAAAAAAGCAATGTCTGAAGTTAAATAATGATGAATGGGTTAGGATGTCATTCAGAAATATTGAGTTAAATGCCAGAATATCTAAAAGGCTTGAAAAACCATGCCGTTGGGGATGAAGGGAGAGGCCACTATTTTTTTTCTTAAATTGTGTACATGCATTATTTCTGTTGAAGCTATACTAGAATAAGCCACAGACATGCACACACAAATTTATAACTTGCGATTGCTGTCACCTTGAATGACATATATTCCCACGCAGAGGCTATGATTTAGTATTGGAGAAAGCTCTGGGGTATTAGGAGTTGATCAGCGAAATCGCTCTCATATCTGTAATTGCAAAGCATAGAGATGAGGCAAGAGGACGGCTGCAGCAGCAACAAGAAGCAGCTTTTACATGACAGTCAAGAAATTCGAAATAAAAAGCAATGTTTAGATACAATCACAGATCACCATTTCAGGGACAAATGAAGCACTTATTGCCAAGGACACTGGAAGGCTGTAAACTATCCTACCTGAAGTGTGATCATGATTTAAAAAAATATATGTGACACGCTTGTGACATGGAATGAAAAATGCAGCCTTAGCCTCAGCTGGGTTGAGAGGAGGAACAGTAACCGGACGCTTTGCTGATGTTATTCTCTGGAGACACAAGGATACTGACGCAGCTTCTTCACGCCTTCCTTTGACTCAAATCCATTCCTAATGGATTTACCGTTGTTTTGTAAGATCATAGATAAATGGAGTGTCTAGGAGTTCGAAAATTTCAAGGTAATGTAGACAAATGAACGGGTATTCATCAGAAGCAGGCGAGAATCCTGCAAGGTTAGATGTGGAAGGACCCATAGGGGTCATGTCCTGTAGCATTCTCAATTTTGTAAAAAAGAGGAAGACAAAATGATGGTCCTTACTGGAATAGAGGCAGTCTGCCTACAGGGGCTTCTCCCAGATGAAGGGATTGAAAAGGAAGCCACAGAGGGGGAAAGGAACAAAACAAAGAAAGAGGAATAGCTTGTTCTTTTCCCTTGGTGTGGATCTCTTGTCTGAGGGGCAGGGCTGGAGCAGGTTAGATATCAGTTGCTTGGAGATGAAACAGCAGAGGGTGTGCGTGGAAGAAGCAAGTCTAGATGCTAGCATGAGGATGTTTGAGGAAGAGGGAAACATGAGCCTGGACGCATTCAGATTTGTAAGGGAGTAGGCACCATCCCTGCATGTTCGGAAGGGCAGTCAGAGCTGTTCTGCTTTGGTAAGTACAACAGGTGGAAAGCGTAAGATACACTTGTGCAGTGGGGAAATATGAGCTGAATTTAAGCGTGGACTGACTTGTGCAAGCGCAGTAGGAAACGTGGTTAAACCTCACCCAGGTTCCACAGAGAGTTTAGGACTACATAAATGTTTCATTCAAAAAATATGGAGTTTTTATCATGTGCCAGATATGATGTTGGATTCTGGCCACACAATCTGAATCAGGCAATTACCCTGAAATCAAGTGTGGGAAACAGACATATAAAAAAGATATTTAGAATGTGACCAGCTGCACTTGGCAATGCTTACTCTATTCTAAAAGGCATAATGATTAATAAAATATTAATGGGCGCTATTTATTCATGTTTCATCACAAACACAATTAAGAATTTTGTTCTTTACAGATACAGTATACATTTTTTATTCTATGTCATCACTTTAAAGAAAAACACATTATTGTCATTAGCTAATATCAGCTTTTAAAAATTAGAAGCAGAGTTATGTCAGTTTCTGTTCTGAGCCCAGGAGAGAAGAAAGAACACAGGTGCACTACATTTGCAATAATTCATAAGAGGAGACTGGGTAATTGATGCCTAGCTGTGCAAGAAAGTTGTATAAACACTCCCTAACTACCTGTCACCTCTTCGTGTCAATATTTATAAGTCAACAGATACAGTTTCATGTGATGTCTATATGCTCATTGGTTGAAGCAATTGGGAGAAGCCAAGCTCAACTGAATATGGGAAGCCCATGATAAGATATAGGTGATGTCTTTGAGTTTGTGTGGTGACATTGGCTGTGGATGATACTAACTCAGGTGTAGGTATGGAGAGAAGAGGAGCAGGCGGAGGAGGTAACAGAGGTATGGAATGGAAGCAGCTAGGTGGATGGGAGGTGAAATCAGACAGAAGAAACATCAAAACTTAAACTCAGGTGTGTGCATTAACATGGTGTGTGTGTGTGTGTGTGTGTGTGTGTATGAGTGTGTGTGTATGAGTGTGTGTGTATGAGTGTGCATGTGTATGAGTGTGTGTGTGTGTGTGTGTGTGTGTGTGTGTGTGTAAGTGTTATAATCAACTTTCTCATTGCTTCAGAAAAGAACCCTACCAAAAGCAGCTTGTGGAGGAAAGGGTTTCTTTTGGCTAACAGACTTGAGGGGAAGCTCCATCATGGAAGAGAGAATGATGGCATGAGCAGAGGGTAGACATCGCCTCACCACAGCACTGCAAAGAGCGGCAGGAAGGTGTGCCAAACACTGGCAAAGGGAAGCTGGTTATAACCCCCATAAGCGCAGCCCCGACAACACAGCTCCAGCGAGGTTCCAATTCCAAAGCTGTCATCAGCTGGGGATCGAGCATTCAGAACACATATACTTGTGGTGGACACCTGGAACAAACCATAACAGTGACTGAGTGAGTGTATGTGTGTGTGTGTGTGTGTGTGTGTGTGTGTGTGTGTGTGTGTGTGTGCGCGCGCGTGTGTACTTCAGCAGTGTTGTAGAGTAGAAATTTGAGATTGGATAGCAAAAAGGGCCTTGAGCATGGTTGAAATTGAGGGCTATGTGGAGACCAGGGCAGGCCATACTGGGATCCCAGGAACCGACAGAAACAGAAAGGTCCAGAAAGAGAAAACCAGTTCCCCAGACTGTTGCCATGGGCTGAGCTAGTGGGTTTTGAAGGTAAGATTTGTGGGCAACAGCAGAGGAAAGAGTCTTGAACAGTTTCGGGAAATAAACGTACTGTACTCTGCCCTTTGTGTGTCCTTTGGTGAGCCCCTTAATTTCCTTGCAAAAGGGGTGGCTGAAGAGGAAGATGCCACCACAACCAATCAGGATTCCATTGTTTCCAGCTCTGGATCAGCAAAATACAGTGATTTTATACATTCAACAAATATGGCCACCGCCACTGTGCTTAGTGGACGTCCTCCATCGGAGAAGCACTCTAGCTCCTGGTGTATGAAGGAAATAGACTCTCCACCCTATTGGAGAGATTTTCACCTTCATTCTTATTCTAGGAACTAAGCCTATTAAACATGATTAACACAGGCCTTATCTGTAGTAGAAGCTGCTCTCTGAGATAAAAATCCTGGGTTCTGTGGGTTGATTTCTTTCTCTGAGGAAGAAAGAACCCATAGAAGACTGCCCTGCCCACATGACTGTCATGTGCTCAAAGTTTCCTACTAAGAATACATGTTTATCTTCATTGTGATAATTTGTCCCTTGATGAAAGCATTTTGGGATGTGCACTTTTTACTACTGCTAGAAAACTGGTAGTTTTGACAAATTCACAAATAGGTTTCTAATTCCATTCTGCTCCTATCGCTCCCAGTAATTCTCCCATTATTTCTGGAAGATTAGTTGACGTGCAGTTGTGGTGACATAATTAGTATTCACGGGAGATAACGATGTCTAGGGATTTTGTTGCTCTTAGAATCTAAATGAAAGTATAAGAATAGCAAAAGTTGGATTTGTGATAATTTCTTGGCATAGATTGGGTTCTTGTTTAAAAAAATTAATGTTGTAAATGAGATTGGGTAGTGTAAACATATTGGATAAATCACTTCAAAGAAAGTAGATTTTGTTTGTTTCCCCCTGAGCTCCCTACCTGTACTGCTTTTCCTGCAAATTCCCTTTTATACTATGAAATAGTTAAACCCGAGAACCGTCTCAGACAATAAAACACTGACTGCAATCTTTCCACAATGCTTTACTTCTTAGTCTTTTTATGACTAATTGAAATGAAAGCCTCGGGAAGCTTAATGTTCAGAAAACACTCTGCTCTGTGCTGTGGTTCCCTATGTCATGGGGAGCTCTCTGCACTGGAATTTGAAGTTAGAGACCTAACTGAAGAATCAATATTTCAATTAGATGCTGTGGTGGCCTTGGGATTACTGTTACTGTAGCTGAAAGATTACTGGGGCTTTTCTTGGGAGGGGTCATTATTGAGAACTGTTCTTTTCTTTTTCATCATAGCTCTGAGAAAGTGTGGGCTTTGTCTACATCTGAACCACTCAAGTGACCACCTACAAAGGAATCAGAAGCATAAATTATTAGCACACCCCTAAAGGTTGCTACCAGCAGGCTCTGCAGTAGCCATTGGAATGCAGTGGCCGTAGTCTTTCATTTAGTAGAGTCCTAGCATCTCTGACCCTCTGACATGTTAGAATCAGTCCACCATCTCTGATCGTGCTTCAAAGCCGGGTGTGGTGGCACACACCTTTAATCCCGGCACTGAGGAGGCAGAAGTAAAGGGATTGCCGTGAGTTTGAGGCCAGCCTGAGACTACATAGAGAATTCCAGGTCAGCCTGAGACCCTACCTCAAACCCCTCCCCCCAAAATAGTGCTTCAGTGATCATCTGGAGGTGTGTCAGCATGTGGGCAGCGAAACAATTGCCGCTAGTTCCTTGAGTTGCTTCTGCAACAAAATATCTGACAAAAGCCGCTCAAGGAAGGAAGGAAAGCTTTACTCTGTCTCACAGTTTGAGGATATCGTCCATCTTGATGAGGAAAGCATGGCACGGGAGCTTCCGGCATCAGTCACATTGCATCCACATCAGGAAGCAAAGTCAGAGGAGTGCTGGGACTCAGCTCACCTTCTCCTTCTCCATGGACCTCCAGTCCACGGAATAGTGCTGCCCACACTGAAGATGGGTCTTCTCATCTCAATTCATCTCATCTGCTTAATCCATCACAGAGCAGATCAGAGTTGTGTTTCCACTGTAATTTGAAACCTCATCGAGTTGACAAGATTAATGACAGGATGTGGTTTGACTGCCCACTAAAAGTTCATCTGTCGGAAGCTTAATTCCAAAATGTATGTATTAATTCATCGTAATAAATACTAATAGTATTCTGAGACATTTTGATATTTAAGAGGTAATTCTGATGAGATGATGTCTTGAGGGCGGGGCCCAGAGGATGTTACTGGCTTATAAGAAGTGGGAGAGGCCTGAGCAAGTGCCTTGGCTTAGTCCCACCGTCCCCTGCTGTGATGAAGTGAGAAGGTTACCCAGATGCCAGCGCATGCTCTTTGACTCACGACCACAAGAACAGTGGCCAAAGAAGTTTCTTTTCTTTAGAAATAGCCTGTCCTTTAATATGAGATTTGAATTGAAATATGATTTTGTTATTTATCAACTATAATCACAAATGATGGCAAGTCAGTCCTTGTCCCTACTGACCCACATGTCTAGTAAATTCACCAGCAGCCCCAGTGTCTGTGCAATGGGCGCCCTCCAAGACCGAAACGCTGGGACAATCTAGCTCCATCTCTCAGAACCAAATCTTGCCATCACATGTCACTCCCAGTTTGACCAAGAACAACCACACCAATTAGTTGTCATGATCTTGTGAATAAAGAGAATGTCTTCTCTTCCTTCTTGCCACAAGAGCGGCTCAGCAATTCCCCAAAGTGATTGCTTTTCCAGTCTTTCTTTCTATTTGTCTCCCAATAAATACTTAAAGGATTTCTACTGAATTTATGTGCCACACAAATTAGAAAGAGATGTCCAGAGATAATCCCATTTCTAAACTATGTGCTCTGTGACCCCTTGTATCAGTATGACGGGAAAGGGCCCCAGATAAGCGATATAAGACGATGTTTTCTGTAGCTGCTTCCCCACTAGATCTTTGAGAGTAGGGATTATATGCCTCTTATTCAAGCGATCATCCTTAGGTCCTAGAGCTCTGCTTAGTCACCATAGGTGTCTAATAAATGCAGTTGGTCAATCTAGTATCAGAAGACCTGTATTTGAGTGTTTTTCCAGTCATTTCTCTGTCTGACCTTCAAGAAAGCATTTTACTCCTCAGAGCTTCTAGTTCCTGAAATGTAATTTAGAAGGAGTAAAAATATTACCTTGGGTTACTGAAATGTCAAAGGAACACAAAATACTGTCCAAAGCTAGAGTGAAGAAGCAAGCAGATTATTTGAAAAAATAACTTTATAAGAATTTTTCAGGATATTTAAAACTGCATCCTAGGATTAAATTATAAGAAGACTGCATACTTGCCAACTATTATGTGACCTCTTATAAAATCTCCTTCATTACATTATGTTAGTCATAATCTTTCAATTATTTTAGGATATGTTGAAGTTTACTATAAGAAAAATTATAAAGATCTTATGATTTTATTCTTTATAGAAATATTGAGAACAAAATTTATAACACTGTTTATAAACCTACATGGTATATTCATTTATTATTTAATATCATAAGCATATAATTTTTAAAGGATTAGTATAGCTTTACATTTGAGAGGAACAGTACTGGGCAACTTAGAGGCAAAAAGGTTTAATCAGAGAAATTAGAGTTCCTATCAAAAATAAGGAGGTCTCTGATCTTGTCATTTTGATAGGTTTGCAGTATTTGTATTTTGTGTTATATAGTCTGGGTTTTTCAAAATATGCTTTAATATACTTATGAGTTTTATATTAATGGGAGATGTTTTAAATGATTTTATTGAATGGTTCTTATATTCTATATAAAATGTAATGAGTTATTGCATGCATAAGACAGCTGGATATAAAATAACATTTTGAAAGATTTAAGCATCTGTAGTTTTAATAGCTAGCACCTGGCTCAATTTCTAAAGAACCAGATCAAAACTGACATTGACCCTGAAAGAAATCTTACACTTAGAATGGAGGACGAGACTTCTGCTAGCTGTAAACTGATTGTGTCGGCTCCAAGAAAACAATTAAGGACATACCCATGATTCAATACATGAAACCAATGGATGCTGCCTAGCTGATAAATTGCAACCTACCACCACGTTCTTAGGGTTTAGTGTCTGCTAATAAGCTGCTGAAAGTGGGTGTGGTGGGTAGATAGCATGCATTCCATGGACCCCAAATTTCCAATAGTGACACTATGTCCATGTATGGGGGAGTAATAATTATCCAGGCTCTTCCCTGGATTTTTCTCACTGTGTGTGTGTGTGTTTGATGAAATGCAGACCCCCCCCCCAGGTAACCACCATGTGGAAGATGAAATCTGAGAGACACTCATGACAGCCCAGTGCTGATTATGCAAGGTAAGGCAATAAACATGGAGGAAGCCTGGGACTTTGGCTTGATGATTTTGAGGGGAAAAAATCTTAACACTTTTGTGGAGAGCGATGTGTATAGAACTCCCACAGTTATGGAGAAAAGTCAGTTTTGAAGACCAAGCAGACACTGAGATAAGGGAATTCTGAGAGAAAGGCAGAAAGTAGAGCTGGAGGCCTGATCCTACTAGTCCTGAAACTGATTCATTCTGAAATGTTTATATTTTTTTAATCTTATAAAAGCAATATCATTTATTTTTAAGCTTTTCCATTTTCTAATTTTTAATTAAAAAATGAATCACATTGTATTTTTATAAAAGGTTATTATATACTCTTATATCCCCTTTCCCCCATCCCCCACTCCAGTGAGGACCCTCGGAGGACCCTTCTCAGTGGTATTCACTGTGGGGTCTTGAGGGTCTGTCAGTCTCTGTGGGGAAACCATGCCTCTGGCTAACCCTAACCACCTTGTGGCTCTTACAATCTTTCCACTTCTTCTTCCATAACGTTCCATGAGCCATGGTGGGTGTTAGAGGTCTGATTCAGTGCTGAGCTATCTGTAGCCTCTGCATTTCTGCTTCAGTGAGGTTTGAGTTACCACAGTGTTGGTGGCTATCTCCCTTGGAGCTGGTTGTCAAACTAGCAGTGAGAGCAGTGCTTCTTTCAAAGCTTCCTCTGTGATGTCTCCTGAACCTCTGTGGGTGTGGTAGAGGTGGCCCGTCTTGTGATAGGCAGTCATTATCCTTTCTTGTGGCATTTATGGATCTTGGATCTCCCTAGCAGTCTCTGCCATTTATAAAATAAAACGGGTTCTCCAACCAACAGTGAGAACAGCTTGGATTAAAAGGGATAAGCATAGATATTTGAGAGACATTTTGATGTGTGTATCTACTATTCTTAGCCAAAGAGCAGTGGAGTATATACACCAACTGGTACATTTATCTCTCAAATCTAATAGGTCGATGAGCCATTTATGAAGGTTTGTGCATAGTTTAGGAACTATATTAGAGCAATATAGGTTAGAAATTATATTATAGAAAACTATATTGTACCCTCTATATAAAAAAATTTAGGACCATCAATTCTATAAAATTAATTGTAAGATAAAAACATACGGTGGTAACAAAGGGACTGTTGCAGTCAGTCACATGCCGCTGGGATGAATCTTTAAACCAGGCACAATTTATGGGAGGAAATGATTCATTTGTAGCTATAGATATAGGGGAAGTAAAAGAGGCTGCTTCCTTTTCACAGGTCCAAGCAGAGAGAAAAACCCATCACCAACACAACACGCATAGAACAGCAAACAGGCAGGAGGGGAAGGAGAGAATTTTTTCACCTCTATATAGGCCTAGGGTGGGGTCTTGCAATTCTATCCCAGACTTAATGGCTTCTTCAGTCTCTGGAATTTCCTTCCTGCACTGCCCACATAGGAAAGGATGTTTACCTCTAGCTCCTTTGAGCTTCCTTACATCCTTCCCCCTACTGAGAGGCTGCCTTCCTGTAAACATCCTCAGATACCCACCCAAGATTACTTAAAAGGTCAAGTTGACAGCAAAACTTAACCATTACAGGGACTATGCAAATTATCGTACACTTATAGCAAAATTCAGAGAAAATACAGTGAGGGGTGATTCGTCACTGGATACAGAACACATTAGAATGTTTTGGGAAACCACTAACATCAGGAGAGTCAGCGCTTTATGGGGAGCAGAAACTGATAGAGAACTGACCTTGAGAAAGAAAATGATGGCACACATTCAGAGGCAGGAAGATTCAAAGCCAACAAGTGAATGAACAGGAACCAAGAGAGGCAAAGGATGATGAAAAGAAATCTAACATTGTAATCAGAGAATTAAGATCTATAATTGAAGCAGCAGAGGCCTCAGAAAGTCAAATTAATTATGAAGAAATTAAATTTCGGATCCATTCTTGGAGAAAAAGAGGTTACATATAAATAGAGAAACACAGTCATCTTGAGTTAGGTGATAGATTATATTTTTTTCTTTGTTATTAACTTAAAATTCTTCCACAATGGTTACGTATTAATCTTGAAAGAAAAGTTTGTTCTTCATATTGAGTTTTTAATATGTATTCTCTTCCTGGGTATATAATCATTTGAAAATTCCACAGCATATAGGGTACCAGGAGAATCTTTTTTTTTTTTTTTTTTTTTTGCATTTTACACATACTGTCTTTTTTTGTTGTTGTTGTCCATAATGAGTTACATTACTTAATGGGCAAACAATGAGTTGTTATCCCCAGTTCTCCAACTGCCCTCTTCCCCATCCCCAATTACCTGGATATCTTCCTCCATATCCTCCTCTGTGGGCAGTCTGGATCAGTCCTTGGGGCAGGGGACCATGGATAGCCTAGGAGTCGTTCCGGTTCCACTGGCCCTAGTATGTTGTTACTGGGGGAGGGGGGCATGTCTCCGGATATTCTCCTCCACCACGGCTCTCACAATCTTTCTGCCCCCTCTTCCGCTCAGTTCCCTGAGTTGTGGTGGGTGAGTATTAAGGCTGTTTTATTGTTGAGATCTTAGGGGCCTCTGTACTTCTGCTTTAGGTTGTGTCAAAAATCATTGGTGTCTGTCTCACTGGCTTATCCTGTGTTGACTGGTTGGCTGTCACTTGTTCATCCCATCATTCTCTGCAGGGTTCCATGTGGATCCTCCACGGTATGTCTAGGGTGGATCTTCTCTTGTCAGGATGTCAGCTATTGGCCTTCGGTTTGTTGGTAGGGTTGGATGAGCCACAGCACTATCGCTGCATTCTGAAAGATACAAACAGAATGTCCATTGGAGAGTGAGATCAGTATAGGTTAACTGAGATACACATTTCTGAATTAGCTAGATTCTATTTTTAGTAGCCTCTCCTTCAATCGCTCGCATAGTGCATCTCTCATTGGGGGCCCAAGAGTCCGGCTCCCAGTGTATTTCGCCCTAAGTCCCCAGTTCCAGTTAAGGGCTCCCGCTAACTAAGTGGAATATTTGGCCTGATTTAAAAGCTGTTTATTGCCTCCCCCGGGCCTAGGCTCCTCCATTGCACAAGTGCTCCTTTCTTGGTTCACTGTACTCTCCCAGTAGGAGGTGTGGTCAGCCTACTCATGACAGCAGGCTGTGTTTCATGTCAGTGGTCTCTGTTTGCTCCAGCTGTTGTTGACCAGCTTCCCCTGGCAGCTTATGCAGTGCCTTCCAGGACTACACTAACTACCATCTGGGGACTGGTTACCATTCTGGACCTCTAAGGGTCTCTCGATGCTGATCGATGGCATTCTGTGGTTTCTTCAGCAACAGGGTTTTGCCTCAGGCCTGGGGTGGGCATTCAAGAGCTTTGACAGAATCCTGTCTTGTTTTTGGAACCTCATGGGTCACTTTGGTCAACAGCTCAGTGAGAGAAGGAACCAGTGGCTGGGACCAGAAGTTGTCAGACTGATCAATTTTTCACAGGCTTAGACGCTCTCCCTTACTATCCATGGCCCCTCTTGCCAGACAACACCCACTACTTGCTCAATAGGTTACAGTATGCTCGTGAGGAGTTTATGATTTTGAACCAATTTTGGTTTAGCCTCATGCTTAAGCCATTCCCCTCCCCCATCCCTTACCCCTCATTCATAACCTCTCACTTCTTTCTTTTAGTCTGCATAGAGTTTATGGTTGGCCTGGTTAAGGACCGCATATGAGGGAGAATATGCGGTGTTTGGCTCTCTGTTCTTTTGAGAGATCGCTTAGTAGGATTTGCTCCAAGTCAGACCATTTTTCCCTAAATTTTGATATGTCATTTTTCCTTTCGGCTGAATAGAATTCCATGGTATAAATATACCAGAGTTTTATTATCCATTCCTCCATGGAAGGGCATTTTGGTTGATTCCAATTATTGGCTATTATGAATTGAGCTGCTATAAACATAGTTGCATAAATGTCTCTCTCCTGAGAAGTGACATCTTGTGGGTAGATGCCTAGTAGAGGGATAGCTGGGTCCATTGGTAGCTCTATGTCCATTCTGTTGAGGAGTCTCCACAGTGTTTTCCAAAGCGGTTGAACAAGTTTACAATCTCACCAGCAGTGAATGAGGGTTCCTTTTTCCCTGCATCCTCACCAGCAATTATTGTTGTTGGTTACCATGGAATATCAATAACCAAGGTAGTGAAAGACATATAAGGAAAATATTGAAATACTCAAGAAGGAAATAGAGGAGGATGTGACAAGATGGAAAGACATTCCATGCTCATGGATAGGGAGAATCAATATAGTAAAAATGGCAATCCTGTCAAAAGTGATCCACAGATTCAACGCAATGCCAATAAAAATCCCAACCTCCTTCTTAACAGACATAGAAAAAAATAATTTCAAAATTTATTTGGAAGGGTAAAAGACCTCGAATAGCTAAAACTATTCTGAGCAAAAAACTTACGCAGGAGTTATCACCATACTTGACTTTAAAACACACTATAAAGCCATAGTAACTAAAACAGCATGGTATTGGCAGAAAAACAGACAGACCGGCCAGTGGAATAGAATTGAAGACCCAACCTTTAATGCAAGTAACTTCAGCTTCTTAGTCTTCAACAAGGGTGTCAACAATGTAAGCTGGGCCAAAGATAGCATCTTCAACAAATGGTGCTGGACAAACTGGATAAACACGTGTAAAAAAAATGAAAATAGACCCACTCCTTTCACCATGTACAAAGATCAACACCAAATGGATCAGAGACCTTAATATTAACCATACAACCCTTAACACCCTGGAAGAAAAAGTAGGAGGAGCCCTACATGAGATAGGAGTAGGGAACAACTTCCTGAGCAAATCTCCAGTAGCCCAGGAAGTGCAACAGTCACTTAATCAATGGGACCTGATCAGGCTCAAAAACTTCAGTACAGATAAAAACACCGTTCTCAGAGTCAATAGACCCCCTTCAAACTGGGAGATGATTTTCGCCAGCTACAACTTAGACAGAGGCTTAATTTCCAGAACCTACAGAGCACTCAAAAAAATTAATAACAAAAACCCAAAATGCCCCCTCACAAAATGGGGCACTGATCTCAACAGAGAATTCACAGAGGCGGAAACATAAATGGCCTTTTCTCACCCAAGAAAGTGCTCAGCATCCCTAAGCATCAGGGAAATGCAAATTAAACCACAATGAGATACCACCTTACTCCAGTCAGAATGGCAATCATAAAGAAAACCAACAACAATCGTTGCTGGTGAGGATGCAGGGAAAAAGGAACCCTCATTCATTGTTGGTGGGATTGCAAACTTGTTCAACCACCATGGAAAGCAGTGTGGAGACTCCTGAACAGAATGGACATAGAACTCCCAATGGATATAACTATCCCTCTACTACGCATCTATCCACAGGATGTCACGTCCCGAAGCAGAAACATTTGTACAGCTATATTTATAGCAGCTCAATTCATAATAGCCAAGAACTGGAATCAACCCAAATGCCCATCCATGGAGGAATGGACGTGAAACTGTGGTATATTTACACGATGGAATTTTACTCAGCTGAAAGGAAAAATGACATATTGAAATTTAGGAAAAAATGGTCTGACTTTGAGCAGATCTTACTAAGTGAACACTCAAAAGATCAGAGAATTGAACACCGCATATTCTCCCACATATGCGGTCGTTAACCAGGATAACCATAAACTCTACACAGACTAGTAGAAAGAAGTGAGAGGTTATGAATGAGGGGTAAGGGATTGAGGGGGGAATGGCTTAAGCATGAGGCTAAACCATGTCAGGAAAATCTTAATTTTCATGGAAAAGAACAATCAAAAGCACCTGACGTTACAGTGACAGAAGTGTTGGCACTGTGCTTGTTGGGTTCTATGACAAAGACTTGAAGCAGTGATTGTAAAAGGGCTTCAAGGTTGACCGGAAACACTGCCTCCCTGACTAAAGAACAGGATGTTCAGTAACACGTGCAGAAGAAACACTTTAGAGTTAATAACAAAAATAAAAAATTAACTGGGTAAGTTCAACAGCAGAATGGACACGACAGAAAAGAGCATCAATGATCTTGACAATGGATCAAAAGACATTCTCTTGACTAATGGAGGCGAGGCTGTCGAAAGTCTTGCATTTCTGTTTTTAAGGCTCAGGAAGGAATAAACTCAACATATGCTAAGAAACATGATAATAAAATTGACAAAAATTTAAAGTGTAAAAAAAAGTTAGCCATTAAAAAATGGATGCCTTACTAAGAAAAGAACAGGCATTCAATCCACAGCATATTTCTCATTAGAAACCACGGCATCCAGCAAGCAGTGACACAGCTCTTCTAAACCGCTTTGAAAAAGAAAAAAGACAGAAATAAATGCCATATCCAGAAAAACGTATTTTTGAACATGAAACAAGACAAACTCAGTTGATGGTCAGGAGAGCTCGTTCCCAGTTCTTGCTAAGAATTGCTGAGTTCTTTAGATGAAAGGACGGGACAGTGGGAATGGAGGAAGGACCACAGCCATGGGACAGACAGGCCAACCTTTTCTGAAGTCATTTGAAAAGAAACAAACAAAAAGATAATATTGTCTGATGAGTTTCTCAATGTTAGCAGATCGAAATGTACAATAAATAAGCCAACAGCATCATGAAAAGGAGAGGATAAAAGTATGTGGAGTGCTCAAGTATTTAGGGAAACATTGTTATGTCTGTTTCTGTGGCATGTTTGAATAAAAGAAATTACCTGGATAAAGCAGATGGTCCTCCATAAGCTGAGTGGACCTGATTCAATCAGGCGAAGCTCGAATGGCACTCGAGTCTGAGTCTATCCTGGGGAAGAGACCACTGTTCCTGACAGTCTTCAAGCTGGAATGCCTGCTTTCATGGCCGTGAGATTCAGACATAGGATCCTGGCTCTATCACAGGCTGCAACAGGTCTTCTTACTTTAAAGAAATCTCTTTCTCTCACACACACTCTCTCTCTCATACACACACTCTCTTCTTTGCCTGTATGTATATACACTTATCCCATTAGTCATTTCTCTATAGAATTCTGATTGACAGCAATAACCTATAGAAGAGCAAGCACATGAATATATCAATTAATGCAGAAAAATAGACTTGACAAAATTTAATATCTATCCTGAAAAAAAACTATTCAGATCAATCTTCCTCAGCCAAATAATGTTCATATGCCAACTGGTAATGATATAATTAGTGGTGAAGGTTGACAGCTTTGTCTCTAAAATGAGGAATAGGTTTGAATGTTCACACTAATTAGAATGTTGTCAGACAGCATTGCATTCAGACTACAAATCCTAGCTAGAGCAATAAGTCAAGAAAAACCTACATGGCTCAAATAGACTAGCAAGGAAGAAATAAGATATTTTTTTATTTGAAAAAGACATGATTTTTGTCTTATGATAAATTCCTTAGAATATACTAAGGAAAATATTAAAAAATATTTTTAGAATTAATAAGTGAGCTCACAAGGTATAAGACCAATACATAAAACCAATATAATTTCTTACTAGCAGTGGACATCAAAAATTAAGGCAATGCCATTCACAAATGATCTAAAGAAAATTGTATACTTAAGAGCTATCTAAGAAAATATTTATAGAATGAACTGCTGAACCTTGTAAAAGACTGTGAGATAAAAGAAAACAAAGTGGGGCATGTAAACAGGTACTAGAAATCACAACCTAGCACACGTCCAATTCACTCAAAAGGGAAATATAGATTTATGCAATTCTAATCAAAAGCCAAAAGGGTTTTCATATACATATATATATATATATATATATATATATATATATATATATATATATCTTAAAATGAATAAAAAGGCAAATGCCATAATGGTCAAGGTAATTTTGGAAAAAAAATTACAAAGCTGGAGGAATCACAGCTTAGTGTAATCTTACAGAAATCTGCTGCTGTCATGAGGTGGGAGAAAAGCACATCAAGAGGAAGTGACATGAAAATCCGATACATATTTCTAAGAAATAGGTTATGACCTAAAAAATAAACCTCCAATACAGGCATTCAGATTTTGAACAATTAACACAAAGCACAAGAAAGTCAGAAGACCAAGACACCACATATCTGACTTGAATTACTATTGTAAATATATTTAATACATTATCTAAAATAACCTAAATTTAATATTTGGCACCTCAGCTTATGCCAACTTTGTCCATCTGCTAATCTTCCTGAAATCACTGAAGAAGCTTAAAAATGAGGATTAAAAAGCAGGCTGAGGAAGCTGGGAGCCAGGGATTTGAGTAGATGCACAAGACTGAGGAGTTTCTGGGCCATGTGCAGAGCATGGGACCAAATCAGACAGGATCACTCTAAAGACCCAACAATGCAGTGCTGTGGTTGAAAGAAGTCTTGGGAAAAGCCACATGATCTGACAATAGCTGGAGGGAAGGGAAGAGGTCTTGGAGGGGGAGCAGAGCTGCCACATCAGAGCTCCTCCAGGGCCTTCAGGGTGGGGCCCAAGAAAACAGTTTCACTTTCTTTCAAAATTGGAATTCAAGAAAATTGACTTAATTCAGCCTGGATTTTATTCAGTATTACACTAATGTCATTTAAAATATTTTAAAATATTTTTATGGAGAAAGGGACTTAGGCAAAATTTAGTGGTACCATTCCAACCATTGATATTAATCATTCTTTATCTTCTTTCTTTATGTAAACAAGCAGCCATGAATCATGAAAAACAAGAAAAGGGCATCAAGTATCAAGCCAGTCTAAATTTTTTTTTAAAAAAATCAAGCAGAGTTAATGAAGGAATAAATATTAAATTTTGAATATTCTAATTAGTATTTTCAGAGGTCTAAAAGTATTTTATATATAAAAACTAAAGTAGAGTTCTCTAAAAGCTACTAATTATTGAGCATTTCCCTTAAAGCCTTGTTCATAAACTACTTTTGCATGCATTAATGTAAGAGTCTGAAATCCCCATAGAATAGATATAGCATTACTTGCCCCTTTCTTTAAAAACAAAAAGAGAAAACAAAACAAAACTATGGTTCAAAGAGGATAAATCACCTCCCTGAGGTCACAGAGGTGGCAGGCCCTCAATTTGAAGTAGTTTTTAGGAACTCATAATATATGATGGGCCCAGAGGCAGAGGGATCATAAATAAGAATAAGGTTGAATACCAAAAAAATTTGAGTAAAGGAATACTTCCAGAGTGAGCAATGACACACAAAAAAATGTGAAGACTGAAATTAAAAAAAAAAAAAAAAAAACATGTGGAGTAGAATCAAGAGATCCAGTGGCCCAGAGGAAAATAGGGACTCACAGGAACACTTCCCTAACTGAGAAGAGGAGCTGCCAGAGACTCACAGTGGTGTAGACTTGGAGCTCTGGTGAGGAAGACAAGGATGGAAGCTTCCTGGAAGAAAAATAAAAGTTGTTTTGTTAGCCAGAACCAATGGATGTTTCCTTCCTTCCTTTTCTTTATCTGTCTGTTTATCTATCTATCTATCTATCTATCTATCTATCTATCTATCTATCTGTCTGTCTGTCTGTCTGTCTGTCTGTCTGTCTGTCTGTCTGTCTGTCTACCTGTCAGCTATCATTTGTGTCTATCTGAATGTGTTTTTCTGTCTCTTAGTCATTTTTTTGTTGCTGAAATAAAATACCTAAAACTAAGACAAGTAAGGAATGATTTTATTTTGATTCATGATTTCAAACTTCAAAACATAGACACTTAGCTCCAGTTTTTCTGGATCTGGGACCCAATTAATTAATGATCTCTTTAAACACCCTCAGCACACAAGCCCAGAGGTGTGCTTTACCAATCTCATAGGTGCCTCTCAATCTAATCAGGTTGACACTCAAGATTACCCATCATATAACCTGACACCCAAATACACCTTCTTAAACCACAAACAAAGACAATGACAAGGTCATAATTCCACCCAGTACAGTGCAATTGTGTAAACTGAAAATATTCTAATTCATTCTCCATAGTCTCAATAGTTTCAGCATTGCTATAAAGTTCAACTTCAAAGTTTCCTCTGAGGGCTGGGGATACAGGTCAGTGAAAGGGCACTAACCTACACCAGGACCATAAAGCTAAACTTTTTCTGAGATTCTCAGCAACCTCTTAGCTATGGTCCCTTGTAAAATAAAAACAACTTGCAGTGGCACTCCAAGAGGGAAGACTAGGGGCTGTAAAGAAACGGTCAAGCTGAGCATGGTGGCGCACACCTTTAATCCCAGCACTTGGGAGGCAGAGGTAGGAGGATCATCATGAGTTTGATTGAGGCCACCTGAGACGACATAGTGAATTTCAGGTCAGCCTGGGCTAGAAAGAGACCCGCTTCAAAAACAAAACAAACAAACAAAAAAGAAGTGGCAAATCAAGACCCAAACTCAGTAAGGCCAACATTAAATCTTACAGCGATGTCCAGGATTCAGGGCATGTGGAGTCATGAGGTGAGCCCACAAGGGCTTTGACAGATCTGACCTATTGTCTCAGCTAACATGCCTCCCTGTGACTGCCTGTAGCTTTCCTCTGCAGATGTGCTATGTGCCTGGAATCCCCAAGTTCTTGGAGTCTCCACAGCGTGGCGTCTCCAGCTCCTCTCATCAACCTTTGCAAGGCTGTCCACAAGATTCCAACCTTGTTCCTGCTGAAGTCAGGGTGAAACCCTCCTTGACCCTATAACCCTTGCATTCTACATGGCTGCATAACCAGCATCATGTAAACGAAGCTAAGGTCTTATGCCGGCAAGGACAGGAGCTATGCCCCTTGGACCACAGCTCCTATAGCCTCTTAGTGTCTAGGCGGCTGAGCTTGGGAAAAAGAATCCCAGAGAAACAACCTCCAAGGAAACCATGTGAGTAGGGGCTGCAGAGGTGTTCTTTTCACATGGGAAACTCTTTCAAATCAATGTACACTTTTATACCTATTATACTTTTATGCCTGCTGAGTCACTCTCAAAGCATCTTTCTTTTTCTGCTATCCAGATGCAAAGTACTTGCTTTCTTTATATTTTTCATGTGTATGTGTGCGTGATGTACCTGAGTGCATGTGTGTTTGTGTGTGGGGATGCAGGTGTGTGTCATGTGTTTCTGCATGTATAGGCCAGAGGTTAATGATGGATTATTTACTGAGACAGGGTCTCTCAGATCTTGCTGATTTGTCTAGCTGATTTAGCTAGCCAGCTTGCCTCAGGATCCCTGTCTCCACCTCCTTAGTGCTGGGATTACAAATGGGCAACCACATATGCCCGTATGCCCAGGTGGGTTCTGAGAATCAGAATTCAAGTCTTCTTGCTTGGGCAGCAAGCACTTTATCCACTGAGCCACCTCTCCAGCCCTTCCTTTCCTTTTAATTCACTAATATCTTTGACAACCACACTCTCTCTGTCCACAGTTCTCATCACACCCGTTTCTGACCAAATAGCATTCTTCGCATGTTTCTGGTTTTTCCCCATCCAATTCTCACCATAAACCTGGAGAAAAGCAACTAGCAATATTCATGCTACAGTCTGAACTCTGGACTGCCGTGAAATCTCCAACAACAGATGCATTAGTCTGTCTTCTTAAATTATCTTGAAGTCTCGGGGTATTAAAACATGTAAGCAAGGTGCACCACAATGTCACATGAATGACCTTGAGTCCAGTTCTAAGGAGAGCCTTCACTTGCATCTCACTTCTCATGAGAGCACATTTTCTGCCCACATTTCTATCATTCTGGTCTTCTGAACTCCCACTGGAATCACCCTTAAGCTCTGGTTACAATGTTCCATGGCTTCTCTAGCCTTCACCTCAAAACTTTTCTAAATTTTGCCTATAAGCCAGTTCCAAAGTTCTGGATGAAATGGTTAAAAAGAGAATAGCTTCACTTCCAGTACCAATTCTCTGTGTTAATCAGGAGAGAGGAGAGAAAAGAGAGAAGAGAGAGAAAGTAAAAAAGAAAGAAAGAGAAAGCATGGGCAGGCGTGCCAGGGCCCCTTTTGCACTTCACACAAACCTCAGTCACACACACCATTTTGGGCACCTGGCTTTACATGAGTATTATGGGCTGGCAGGATTTAGAAATAAGCACTTATAACCATGAGCTACCTCCCCAACCCAAGTCAGACTTTTGCACTTATAGCAAAACACCCCAAAAATAGAAAGTAAAAGAAAACCTAATGGAGGAAAGATTTATTTTTGTTCATAGTTTCAGAAGTTGAAGTTGATGGTTGCTTGGCTCCATTGCTTAGAGGTCTATGTGAGGCAGCCTATCATAGTGGTAGGACATTGAAAACCAAAATTTATGGAAACCAGAAAGAAGAAGAATTAATTGGATTATTCCTTCCTCTTTTATCACATCCATCTGGACCTGAATGGTGCTATCAAAATTGAGAGTGTGGCCCCTGGAGTTAATGCCCACTGGAAATGTCCTCAAATGTATACTTGTACATATGCTTTACTTTTCTCCTAGGCATCTGTGATGGTTAGGTTTTGTTGTCAACTTAATCTTTTTAAGTATCTTGTGTGGGTCTCTGATGTTGTTCACAGTAAGGCAGCCCTCTCAGCAGGGTGCAAGATGTAAGGAAGCTCAGGGAAGCTGGAAATTAACCCTTCTTGGAAGGGTAGTGCAGGAAGGAAATTCCACAGACTCTGGAAGCCAACAAGTCTGGGATAGGGTTTTAAGACCTGCCCTAAAGCTATATAAAGAGGGGATAAAGATAAATCTTCTATCTTCCCTCTCCTTGTTTGCAATTCTGTTTGTATAATTTTGATGGCTTCTTTCCCTCTCTCTGCTTCTTTCACCATTATGGAACTTCCCCTGGATCTGTAGCTACGATAAATCGTTTCCTGCCACAACTGTGCCTGGATTAGAGATTCACTCCAGTGGCGTGTGGCTGACTACCACAGCATCTCTCAATATAGTCAAAGTTACAATTACAACCAGGCATGATTGCTTACACCTCTTAACACTTGGGAGGGTAAAGCAGGAGGATCATGAATTCGGAGGCAACCTGGGCTATGTAGTGAGATCTTGCCTCAACAAAACAAAACAAAAACATTGACTATCACAATATGTATATGCATAACATAAATATGGAAACATTTATCTTATAAGTGATCTTCTAATACCTAGCAATCACTTCACGGAATTGTGGATATCTTGTTTCTTCTAACCGTTGGTCCCTTTTTTCCTCCTGCCAGCTCAGTTTAAAAACAAATCCCACACAGCTTATCATTTTACCTGTAGTTTATGTACATCTTGAAAAAAATAAGAGAATTTAAAGTGACAGCTCAAACTTTAAAAATCAGCCATTTCTGAAAATCATCAAATATCCAGTTTTCAAGTTTCTTTTGATTTGGTTTATAGTTTGTTTGCTTAAGAACAAATACAATCTATGTTGTGGCATTTTCTTGGTATCTCCTGCTTGTTAAATCTATAACCTCTCTCTCCCTTCCTCCTTCCCCATTTTCTTAACATTTATTGGTAGAAAAAACTGGTGTGTTTGTTCTGTGAACTTTTCCACTCTTAGCATTGGGTTAAATTCATAACTCACTTGGGATGATTTACCTTACTTCTCTGACTTTTGGGTATCCCAAATATTGTGTGTGTGTGAGTGTGTGATGAAGCATCAAGCAGCTCACTTTGCTGGGGTCATACAGGCCCAGGCTTCAGAATGGGGAGTCATGAGCCAAGGAACAGTTCAGAAATGCCTTGTGCTTCCTCATCTCCTAGCAAGCAGACCCAAGTCCCAGACTAGGTAGGTCACCAGCCAGGGAACTTGCTGGGCTCCAAGTAGGCCCAGGACCCAGAGGTGGGTGGGTCTCCATCAAACCAGAAGCACCAGGTGGCCAGGCTTCTGCCCCTCAGTGGGCTCTCCACGAGTGCTGCTCTTCCGGGAAACCCACCTGATTTCATTCAGTGCCAGTGACCGAGGGGTACCCCCGGTCCAGTGAGCTTTCAGTCCAGATGTGCATCTGTTACAAGGGCAGTGCTGACCATGGCCTATCCTATGTCCTCCAGTGAAGCCACTATTGCTGCTACCTTTATTTTTTTTTAAAACAAGACAAGGGATTATCTCCAATGGGAAAATCCCAACCCAGAATAAGGAACACAAGAAACCAAGGCAAAACTTCCTGCTAAGAATGCCTAGACCTGTAGTTGCAGCCTCTCTGATAACTCCTTAAAAGAAACTTCAGATGGAAAATCCCAAAACATCATCATGATAATTACATACAACAAACGTAAAAAGGACACGAACAAGCACTTAAATGAAATGCAAGAGAATCAACTAACAGAACTCAACAAATGAATGAATTCAAAGCGGACATGAACAAATGCCTGAATGAATTCCAAGAGGACACAGACAATCAACTAAATACAATGAGAAAATCAAGCCAAGAATGAAAGTAAAACTCAATAAAGAGACAGAAATACTTAAGAAAATACAAAGGGAAATGAAAAATGAATCGACTGAATTAATGCTCCAAGAAATGCCACACCACCAGAACAAGCTGAATGGAAAATAGAATATTAGGACTTCAGGAATATTAGTACAAGGCAGAGGAAATACTGGGCAACCAAAGCCAGTGACAAATTAAAACAAATTGTACAAGCAGAGCATGAGAGAAATGTGAGAAGCCTCTAGGAAACCAAATGTTTAAATCATGAGCATACAAGAAGGAGAAGACTTCAGGTCAAGGGCATAGAAAATATATTAATCAAATTATAGAAGAAAAATGTCCAAATCTTACAAAATGAGGCCCATCCAGGTTTATGAGATAACAGAATGCCAAATAGACAGGTCCAGAAAAGAAATTCCCTACAACACAGTGCAGTTAAAGACCAAGCACATGAAGTAAAGAGAGTACTGAAGCCTGCAAGAGAGAAACAGATCAACACTTGTGAAGGTAAGCCCATCAGAATAACATCTTTTTTAAAAAATATTTTATTTATTAATTTTCAAGCAGAGAGATACAGAGAGAGAGAGAGAGAGAGAGAGAGAGAGAGAGAGAGAGAGAGAGTACACCAGGGCCACCAACTTGTGGGTGTGGCTTATGTGGGACCTGGGGAATTGAACCCAGGGCCTTAGGCACTAGAGGCAAGTACCTTAACTGCTGAGCCATCTCTCCAGCCCCAGAATAACATCTTGTTTTCAGTGGAAACTCTGAAAGCCAGAGGGCTTAGAATAGAGTATTTCAAATACTGAAACACCATGGATATTCTCCCTCTCCATGGTTCTTACAATCTTTCCACCCCCTCTTCAGTGCAGTTCCCTGAGTGATGGTGGGTAAGTTTTAAGTCTGCTTTATTGTTGAGATCTTAAGTATCTCTGGAACTTTGCCCTGGGTTGTGTTGGGTATCATTGGTGTCTGTCTCCATTGGCCTTTCATGGGTTATCTGACTTGCTGTGGTTATTGGTCTCCTGCTTGTCTCGTCACTAATTTATGTAAAATCTCCCAGCCCTCCCCCCCCAAAAAAAAGAAAGGAAGGAAGGAAGGAAGGAAGGAAGAAAGAAAGAAAGTCCCAGGCTGAGATGACTTCATTGCTGAATTCTACCAAACCTTTATAGAAGATCTGAAACTATTATTTATCAAGCTATTTCCTAAAATTGAAAAGGAGAGAGGTTCCATAACTCCTTCTACGAACTCAACATCATGATAATACAAAACTAGTCAGAAACAATAACAAGATAAATTATAAACCAATATCTGTGAAGAATCCAGGTGCAAAAATTCTTAATTAAAGTCTTGTAAACATATCAAAAATATCCAGGGTGATCAAGTAGATCTCATCCTAGGGATGCTGGGATGGTTTAACATGTGAAAATCAATAAATGCAATGCATCCTGTAAATGGACAGGGTCAGGAACCCTGTGATTATTTCAATAGATGCAGAAAAGGCCTTAGACAGAAAGGACATTCCTACATGATAAAAACATTGGAGATAATAGGGTTTGAGGGATTAGATTTCAATATAATAAAGGCTTTAAATGACAAACCTAAAGCAGACTAACTAGAGAAGAACTTGAAGCTCTCCCACTAAAATCTGGAATAAGATAAGATCTACTCTCACTACTGCTATTTTGCATAATATAAGAAGTCTTAGCAAGAGCAATAAGAGAAAGAAAAAGAAATTGGAAAGGAAGAAGTCAACCAAGCCTTATTTTTAGGGAGCATCATGGCAGACTAGTAGCAGCCTCGCCAGGACTCTCTCCAAGCCTTATTTTTAGATGATGTGATTCTGTACCTAAGAGACCCTAAAGGTTCTTCCCCCCCCCCTCAAAAAAAAAAACCTCTTAGAGCCGATAACCTCTTTCAACAAAGTGTCAGGATATAAAATTAACACACAAAAATCAATGGCCTCATATATATCAATGAAAAACATACTGAGGAAGAAATCAGGGTAAAGGTCCTCTTTGCAATTAGCCAGAAGAAATTAAGTATCTTGGAACCAAGGAAGTGAAATGTCCATCTTACCAAAAATAATATACAGATTCAATGCAATTTCAGTAAAAATTCCAGCACCATTCTTCTCAGAAATAGAAAAAAAATCTCAAAATTCATATAGAAGCACAAAAGGCCCTGGATAGCAAATAATTTCCTCATTAAAGAGAATGCTGCTGGTTGTATCACCAAACCTAGTTTCAAGTTCTACTACAAGTCCATACAATAAGAACAGCGTGGTACTAGTACAAAAATAGACACATAGATCAATGGAGTAGAATAGAAGATCCATGTATAAATTTAAGTAAGTACAGTGTCATAGTCATCCACACACTGCTGGGATGAATCTTCAAACTAGGCACAATTTGGGGGAGGAAAGTATTTATTGAAACCACAGATTAAAGGGAAGTTCCATAACAGCGAAAGAGACTGCTTCCCTTTCACAGGTCCAAGCAGAGAGAGAAACCCATCACCAACACCATACACACATAACAGCAAACAGGCAGGGGTACCAAAGAGAATTTCTTCTCCTTTATATAACCTTAGGGTGGGGTCTTACAACCCTACCTCAGACTTAATGGCTTCTTGAGTCTCTGGAATTTCCTTCCTGCACTGTCCACACAGGAAAGCATGTTTACTTCCAGCTTCTTTGTGCTTCTTTACATCCTGTCCCTTGCTGAGAGGCTGCATTCCTGTAAACATCCTCAGAGACCCACCCAAGATAATTAAAAAGATCAAGTTGACAACAAAACCTAACCATCACATACAGCCACATGCTCTTTCACAAAGATACACATACTAGAGAAGAAACAGCATTTTAAACTAATGGTGCTGGAAAACTGAATGAATCTAGACCTTCTCCTTCTCCTTCCCCCACAGTTGGATGTTGTCCAAGGAGGCCCATAAGGATCCCTGAACAATACAGGCCATTGTCAAAACACTTGGTTCCTCACCAGAACCAGCTGGTAAGACCCTGTTCCTGAAAGACCGTGGTGGTTTGAATATAAATGTCCCCACAGCCTCAAGTATTGTGTTTGAGCTTTTTGCTTGGTCCCCACCTGGTGGAATATTCAGGATGTGGATCCTTGCAGGAGGAAGCATGTCACCGGGGCAGACATTGAGCTTGAGTCCAGCCAGCCCTCTGTGCTCAGAATCAGCTTATACTTGCTGTTTAGTCTCTGCTATGGATGGATGATGAAGTAAGTCAGCAGCTTTCTCATGATGAAGCTTCCCCTGGGAACTGTAAGCCTGAAATGTAACGTTCCCTCCATAAGCTGCTTCTGGTCAGGTGTTTGTCCCGGCAACTAGATGGTAACCATAGCAGCACCACATGCTGCCATGGAAGGACACTGAGAAATCAAGCTGGACTGAGATGGAAGCCATCTCCCTTCCCGATAGCTGCCCTAAAGATGAAAGGCCCTATGAAACCTGCTTGGGGAGAAAAGTCATCTACAGTTTGAATAAGCAGTGGGTCCTGTAAGCCACAAAATCAACCAGATAGGCAAGATGTACCCATGTGTGCAATAATGGCATATCAGTTATGGGGGCAATCAACTTCCTTCTGATTGGATATGCGACATTCATATCCTCAAATGGGAGGGATTTCATGCCTGGAACTTAGAACCAACTCAAAAGCCTTTGGCTTAGAAGGCCTTAGACCTCAGAGGGAAGCTCCTACTGTTCCTTGGTGTTGCAGTCAGCTTTCTAGTTGCTGCACAGAAAGAACCCAAACAAAAGCAGATTGTGGAGTAATGGGTTTATTAGGCTTAAGGACTCCATCCTGGCAGGGAAAATGATGGCATGAGTAGGGGGTGTACATCACCTCTGCCACAGCACTGCAAACAATGGCAGGAAGGTGTGCCAAACACTGGCAAGGGGAAGCTGGCTTATAACCCCCATAAGCCCGCTCCCAACAACACAGCTCCATGGAGGTTGTAAAACCCAAACTGCCATCAGCTGAGAATCTATTAATCAGAACACATTCATTTGTTTGTGGGGACACCTGGATCAAACCATGACACTTGGCTAAGTGAGATGTTAGGCCCATCGAAAAGCCTTTGAAGTGTATATGTTTAAGATATTTGATTAATGAGGTTCTCACGTTTGGTTAGAGAAACTTTTTTTTTGGTTACAGATGGTGGCAAATGCCAGGGAGACCCAAGACTCATCAAAATTAAGAGAAAGCCAAGTGCCTAGAGCTGGACGAGTAATCTCTCTCACACTTGCCAGGATTCAGGGAACATTTGCAGAGGCATCCCCAGAAAGAATATGAGTGCTGGGTTGGAGAGATGGCTCAGAGGCTAAGGCACTTGCCTGCAAAGCCTAATGACCAGCTTTATGTGGGTTCAATTCCCCAGTACCACGTAAAGCCGGATGCACAAAGTGGTGCATGCATCTGGAGTTTGCTTGCAGTGGCTAGTGGCCCTGGCATGCTCATTTTCTCTCTCTCTCTCTCTCTCTCTCTCTCTCTCTCTCTAAATAAATAAATAAATAAAGAATGAATAAATAAATAAAATTAAAGATGAGTGCTGCTCTCATTGCTAGCCAAAGAGCTGTCACTATGGAAGTGCTGGTGGACACTGAGGAATCTCCAAGCTCATCAAAATACAATACTAAAGGAGATTTACCATGTCTTTCAAGGCTTAGGAAACACTGTGAGAGGGAGATGAAAGAACTGAAGAGCCACTGGGTACTTAGGTATACTTTGGGTGCTGACCTCCTGACATGAACTAACTGGTGCATTCATGAACCCACAATGGTTACCAATACTCCTACAAAACCCACACCTATCTGAGCTCATCAACCTTTTGGCAGAACAGAGGATGACAGAGGAAATGCAACAACAACCACAAATAAATGGTATGGACTACCTGAAAGTGTAGGGTCCAGAGAGGATGCTGGCTATGGTGGGAGAGAGCGACAAAAAGAGCTAGAGATAGGAATGTGATCAAATTACCGTATGTTCACATATTAAAGTTCTCACTAAGTAATTTTTTTTAAAAAAAGAAGCTTGATCGAGTTATGACTGTTTGAGTAGATAACTTCATAGACACCAGTGTGTCTTTCTCCCATGAGTCACTGAGGCTGGGTTCAATGTCCATTGTCTGGTCTGTAAAATGCAGAAATTCCAACTAAATCCGTCTTTGCTCATTTATGAGGTGAAATATTGATATAAATAGAATCTTCCCTCATCTATCTTCAGTTACCCTCACATACAGCTTTCACTAAAAAAATAATAAAGATTGAATAAATGATGCTGTCTGTTTCATGGTTAATTTTTAGATTAAATGATGTAGCTACTTCCAATAATTCACCAAAATATTCACTCACTTTTAAAGTATCATTGAAAACTGATAGATTTTAATTTCCAAATACATTCTAATTTTCTTATTCATATTCCTGTTCGCTTTGTTCCATGTTTGGATGGTAGGAGCCTCATCAAAACCCTGCCCACAAGGCGTATATATTACATTTCTGTCCCAGAGTAGGAAATCATTACTCCTGGAAAATTCGGTTTCTGCCTGTGGAACTAATATACAGCCACCACCACGCGAACTGTTGCTTCGTCTCTATTTTAAGAAACTGTCTATACATTCAGAATGCCATCCCTGTAGTTTCTGATGTGAGTTGAAACTGATCCTCCAGCTTTGTCATTTGCCTATGTAGCTTATATTTTTATTCCATGTATATTTTTGTTTTCATGCATACTTTCAAATTCATTTAAATTTCAATATTTTGGTTAAGTTGGATGGATGATTAAAAGTATATTGTGAAAAAGTATTTGTAACCTTGGCTGATATATTATGCAAATGTCATCAGGTTTGTGGGCTAAAACATTTTCTAAAGCAAAACAGCCAGATACTACTTATCTGCAAATGTCACCAAGAAATGCCTCTGCCATTTTAAACCACGAGGAGCTCACTGGCGTGCTGAGCCTGGCGTAAAGATGGGGAGCATCTGGCCCCTCGATGAGCCAGTGAAGCTGCTCAGTGCTCAGCCCTGGAGAGAAGTGTCCCGACGTCTAGTTAGATGAAAAATGCACGCCCTCTGCCTTACCAACCAGTGCTACAGGGCTTTGCTCACCACAGCTCAAAAGGCCCCAGCTGATGCATAAACTCCATGCAAGAGGGGTGGAAAATAAGACACTGGTGAGCAGAGGAAGCAGCTGAAATCATAATCAGGCCCATGTAATTATTATTAAGGCTAAAATTAAATGCAAAGGATTTTCAGAACACACAAAAAAATATTGTTTAAAAATACCTGGAATAAGTGAAATTCTAGGTGTTTGTAATTAAACCCGAGGGATTTGATGGTGCACAGCAGAAAGAAATCTGTGGTGAAGACTAAGTCTATAGGTGGGTTACTAGGCAAACTCTAGAACAGCAGCTCTCCGCCCTGACTGTACACTAACATTCTGTGATACCTCCAGTCCTGTGTTGCCTATCCTAGTCCTAACCTCTGACAGATGCTGGTTATCATGTGTTTTCCAGGTGTATTGTGTGTCATGTATCTGCATGTATGTTCATATGCACATGGATATATGTGGGTATGCAGTTGTGTGTGCATGCACGTGTACATAGATGTGGAGGTCAGAGGTTGATGCTGGGTGTCTTCCTCTATCATTTCTTCCACTTATTTTTTTAATTAAACATGGTCTCTCACTGAACCCAGAGCTTACCAATTCAGCTGGAAAAGCTAACCAATAAGTCGCAGGAATCCTTCCATCTCTACCTCCTCAGATCTCGGGTTATAGGTACATAACACTATGTCTGGCATTTTTATTTTGATTCTGGGGATCCACACTTGGGCCCTCATGTTTGTGCAGCAAACATTTAACCCACTGAGCCTCACACCAACCCATTATCATATATAATTAAATACATTTCAAATTACACGCTTTTCTAAATTAACAGATTTTCAACACGTGAATGCTCACAAAAGAATCATAGTAATACCAATATTGCTCAAAGTAGACTCAAAATCAACAGCATTCAATGAGACAGAGGATTCTTCCTTTGGGGAGAGCATGTATGAGTAGCTCTGCAATGCATGAGGTGTGTCTGTAGTAATGCAAATTACTTCAACACTTTAACATGAAAGCCATCTGGTTAGCAAGAAGACCAGTGGGAGCATTTGGAGAATTGTCCCCATTATCCTACTTGGAGGCTTAGCAGACTCTAAATCAAGAAGGGCACCTTCCTTTCCTCCCTGACCAAACAGTTGGCACTGTGTCCAGTCAGTGCAGGCCATTCTCTGTCCTGCCAAAGCTGCTGGGGCTCAAGGAGCAAACTCTCCCTCATGCGAGCAGCTGCTGTCTCGTTGGCCCAACACAAGGCATGTGGGTTTTTGAAGGAAAGACTCCCTATTTCCTCAAGGCTACTGTTTTCTGAAGTTCAATGCCCCTAATCTATCAATCTGTCTGATGTAAAATCAAATGGTGACACTTTCCATACCTTTGAATTCATCACAGGAGCTAAGAAATTTTGCTGACTAATCAATCACCTCACTCTCATTGGCTCATGAAAACAACCATTAGTGATTGCTCATGACTGGTGAACTTGGTGGTTTGCAGAACCAAGGTCACAATAGGCTGAGCTTGGCTGAGCCCAGTCATATATATGTGCTCAGATGGCTTGGCTGTCCTCTTTGTGGTCCCTCAACTTCCAGCAGGTTGATTTGGGGTTGCTTGTGTCATGGTAGAAGTGTTCCAGAAGAAGAGGAAAAGTGGGCAATGGCTCTCCATGGTTAGGCTTGGAACTGACATACCGTCCCTCCAAGCATAAGTCACGAGTAAGCTCAGAACCGTAGCTTGAGAATAAGAAGCCCTCTTCTTGGTGGGAACGTCTACAGAGTCACTGGAAAGGTGCGTGGATGCATTTCTTACACATTGAGCATCATTCCTTTCTGCTTCTTGGACCGTGGTCAACATGTTTAGTTGTGTTGGCAACACATTTCACAATTTCACATTCTCATTCCTCTCACTAGGAACAAATTTCAGTAGTTTTTGCTAAGGTGCTTTTCAGATACTTGAAGAGAGATTTTCCCTCAGGGCATGCACCCCCCCCACACACACCTCTGCCTTGAGGGCTACTAGTTCACTGCAAAACTGGTTTCTAGAATATAAAAACTAAGTCTGCTATACTAACATTCAGCTACCAATGATAACACCCAACAGGATTAAACATACTGATTTGCTGAACTTTAGCTCTTTTAATGGTGGTAATAAACTTGCTTGAGCAACAGGAACCTTACACTATTGACCCTTTAAAATAAATATTTATAAGTTCCATTTACAGAAAAAAAAATGCAATACCTATTGGTTTGTATTATCTACAGCTAAATGAATTCTGCAGGTAGTTTCACATGAGAATTTCCAACAAATCATCCCCAGGCTTAAATATACATTTCTAGAGGGGCTGTGAGATCATTTACGTAAATGAAGGACCTTGATTTTACCGCATTTCTTTCTTATTTCAGTGAAAAGGGAGACTTTCATTAGGGTAGAGTTTTCATTTTGAAAAGATTTTTCCATTATGAGGGTCGCATTGCTGGAGAGCCGATGAGTATCTATTTCTGTACATTAAGATCTGAATTCCATGGAAGCTGCCTCCTTGAAGCTAACGATGCTATTAATAGGTTCCTGCCGTGTGCGGCTCACTGTGGAGAGCAGGGGTAAGGCAGCGATCTTTAATTTACCAGGGAACTGAGCACCTTTATACAACCATTATTTCTGGAAGCAACCTTTACCTTCCTGAGAGATCTATTTATGGAATACAATGAAAGTTACGAGTTTACATGACTAAAGGTTAGAAATCACGCATTTCACGAATATCTCTAGCTGGCTGATTGCAAATGCCTTTTTAAAATTGAACTGCATATGAAGGCCTGTTAATAATTTCATTTTTAAAAAAGAGTGCATTTCTACTGATGAAATATCATTCATATATTTATGACAAATCTTGCCAATTTGGTCATAGCGTTCAGGAACCTGTGGTTATTTGGATATACCTTGAGTTGAAATTCATGTCTCGTGGTATCTGAACAATGGATAAATAAACATTAGAATTGTTTGAATCCAGTTTCAGGGAGAACATACATCTTTGAATGACACAATCTGGTCTTAAATACTTAGATTCCCCTATCTGCCTTCAAGCAACACAATCCAAGGTCACCTCTGCTCACACTTGTATTTGGGTGAAGGATTCTTGCCTCTATAATAAGGAAAGTTCTGCCATAATATGCATGAAGGAAATCAACCTCTAATAAAAATGTTATAGAATTTAGGACAGTTCTAGAAATTGTTTGTGCATAAAGATCAATTCAGGAAAAAAGTGTTTGCAAGTTATGCTTGTTATTATTGTTGTTGTTGCTCAAAATAGGATAAGGCCAATGTTTCTGCCATTAAAACATTCAAGAGAGAGGATTCCGAGAGGTAGCAGCAGAGCAGAATTTTCTCTTTTGTACTTTACATATGAAGACCCTATAAAGTTTACTGAGGCTTGTTTGTGTGGGGTACTTTGATTTGCTACCAGGGCATATTCTGCATGAATATGCCTGTGTTATTACCCCCTGTATTTATACAGACTGCAATGCTCACATGTGCTGGGGGGATGATGGCTCATGTCCCACAGGACTCCATGAGCCCTGGCTTCAAGCTGAGCAGACACTGTGCTAGAGAGCACGGTGTTACAGACATGGGCCTCGCAGCCCCAGGCTCCCTTCCCTCTCTTCTGAGCAAGCTCATCTCATCCACCTCTTGTTCCACTTGGAAGTTCTTCATGGAATTGAAGACATCTTTGCACTTCTCAGGCTTCGGGTGTCTTGTGCACAAGGGAGAGGCTGACTTACACTGATCCTTATTTCCAAAAAATCTCTCCCTTCCAGCTATGGTCAAACATAGCTGTCATGACGCTTATCACCCACCAGTATTCTATACTCCATTTTATCTTCATTCCATGGATCTGCCTTTATAAATTTATGTATGTAAAATGAAATTTATTGGTATTATGTAAAGTGGAAAACCAGTATCACTTATCACAGAAGAAACCATAAAAATAACATGAGAGAGATTGGAGAGATGGCTCTCTGGGTAAGAGTGCTTCTTGCACAGGCCTGAGAGCTAGAGGGGGCTGAGACTACCAAGTGTGATTCCCAGACCCCAAGTAATAGCCGGTATAGCCATGCATGGCTGTCACTCTAGTGCAGGGAGCAGAGACTGGAGAATCACTGGTGCGCATGAAGGAGAAAGACTCCTTGTTGAGGAAACATGCAACTGAGCAATGGGGGGGGGTCACCCACTATTCTATTCTGGCCCCTGCATGTGCACACAGGGTGCCACATCTGCACATGTACCACACATGAAATTACCACAACACACACACACACACCACGAACTAACACAATGATGATCAACATGCTGAGGTCTACATTACCCTCTGCAACTTAGGTCTCTTTGGTAAGAGGAGGATCAGCTTGGCTTACAGAGCATGAGATGTCAGTATCTCACTGGATGTAGCTCTCAGTCCACCCACTGTATTGTGTGTGTGTGGGGGTGTATAGATGCACTTTCGTGTATGCACATGGAGGCCAGAGGTCAACACTGAGTGTCTTCCTCAATTACTCTCCACCCCTAATTTGATGCAGGGTCTCCTGGGTTTCACCAGTTCAGCTAGACTTGCCAGCCAGCAAACCCCAGGGAGCCTCTTGTCTCCATCTCCCCAGTACTGAGATTACAGGTCTGTACTGTGCTTTCTGGCCTGCCTCTGGCTTTTATGTAGATGCTGGTTTCTCTTTGACATGTAAAATAATGAAGGTAACTGAAGGGAAATGGAATTTCTCAGCCCCTTTGCCATCCAAAGTCACAAAAGTCTGTCTGCAGCAGGCAAAAATTCCTTTATCAGCAGTCGCCTGAGTCTTGCACTTTGAGAAACACTGACAGAGATAGATCTACAACTCTGAGAGCCCATCACTTATCTGGTTCTGAAGCTCTGTAAGCAAGGAGTCCCTGTGGTAATCCAGGCCTACCTTCCACAGCTGTCAGCTAGCAGATTTCTTTCTCTACCTCACCCCACACCCCCTGTTCTGGATGCTCAGGTTCTATTAGCTGAGCTTCTGTGGAAACAGAGCAGCTGTTCGCCATCTTTCTTGAAATTCCCCTCTTGTGTGAAAGATTGTTAAGTGAGTCACTACTTGGTTTTTACTTTTCTAAGCCAAATTATGTCAGGTCCTTTACTCGCAACTCTTCCACCTCAATTCTTAATGTTTTATGGCTCTCTGATTTCCAACAGATTTGATATGTACCTTTGGCTTCTTGAAGTCTTACTATCCTGAAATTGGTGTGTGAACACACTAGAGGTCTAATGTCTTATCCCTGTCTTATTTTGAAGCACATTCCTTAAGAGAAATACCGAAGCATTTTTAAGGCAACTTCTTTCCTGGGACCAGGGTGTGTTTTGCTGTTTCCTATTACCAGTTCCCTTCTCTAAGTCTCTAGACCACAGTGATAAGTATGCCTAATCACTGGGTGGATCTGGAAACCCAGTGCAGTGTGTGTGTGTGTGTGTGTGTGTGTGTGTGTGTGTGTGTGTGTGTGTGTGTGTGTGTGTGTGTGTGTGTGTGCTCCTGAGTGCATGTGGAGACGAGAGGCCAACATTTGGTATCTTCTGCAATTGATCTTCATCCTATTTTTTTAAGGTGAAGTTGCTCACTGAAACTGGAGCACACTGATTTGGCTAAACTTTGTGGCCTAGCGTCACCTCCCCAGTGCTGGGATTACAGGAGTGTGCCACTATGCCAGGCTTTTACATGGTTGCTGGCAATCCGAATTCAGGTCCTTATGCTTGCACTATAAACTTTACTGACTGAGACTTCTCTCCAGCTCTCTGGCAGAGTGAATTCTAAGTGTGTTGACCTCACTTTCCCCAGGAATTTGCAGAAAATGCAGATGATCAGGCCCCAGTGAGATCTACTACATCTATGCAATCACTGTGTTCTATCCAGTGATACACAGGCAAGTTGAGATACTTTAAACATTTTTACATATGGCTCCAACTTTTAAGGATTAAATGATCTTACACAATGATACAACTGTCCAGCTTCTCTTAACATTTCTGTCACCTGGAAATAATTTTCTGGATTCCTCCCCTCCTGGAACTTAGCCTGTCATTCCAGTAACAACGTCTGCAGGGAGTCCAGTGTTAGCTGCCATTTCCACCACACAGGTATTGTGGGGTTTTTTTCCACGGTGGATATACGGAAATGTAAAATGCATTTTGTACACAGATCACTATCCGAAGTGGAATGAAAGTTCAACCCGGAGATTCACGTGATTCAGAAGAGTTCCGAGTGGAAGCCACGTGGCCTTGTCCTCAGGTTGCTGTCTCCGCTCTGTAACATTCCACCTTGTGACACTGCTGATGCTTCATTTTTCAGATTTGCGTTCACAGCTACAGCTCCCTCCTTTGGCTCTACCTTCCTGACCTCCAATTCTTGCTCAAACACTCCTACCGAAGTTAAACCCTTGGGCTGGCTTCCTTCAGCCCACTTGAGAGGCTGCTTGTCCTTAATGCCAGAAGCCTCTCTTTTGTTGATACCAAACTTGGTGCTTTTCGAGCAGCCTGTTGATTTGTTCAGATGTGCACCACCATGTAGTGCCAGGAAACTTGGGGGATGGGGCAGGTAAGTTCAATTTGAGGCTCAGAACTTAATGGAAGTGCAGAGAATGTTCGTTAAAGTCTGACAGAGTCTGATGTTAATGCAAATACCAAGTCCATGGAATATTTGAGTCAGAGTTTAGCACGAAGATGAAGTGACAGAGTCAGGCACCTACATACTGATCATTCAGGAATATGGACCAGATGCTCTGGGTCACGGTAGGAGGAGCTTCTGAAAGACTTTATGTGTATTACATGTAGGAGCCGGTGGTCAGGGCTGAAAAGAATGTTCTAAGCAGAGAAGAGAATGGAGAGCTATCCTGTATGTGAATGCTAAGAGATACAAAAGGGCATGGTGTATTATATGAGTATTCCTTAAGTCATTAATTCCATGTCCCTGGAGAATCGAGTATGTGGGGAGAATGAGAAAGATGAACTATGAAAGGCAGATGAGTGTAAAGAGTGAATTTTCCCAAACTAGAAGAGTTTAGACATTACTTATAAGTCATAATTGTGGTTTATAAAGGTCACTCTGATACCCACATCACCTGGAAATGCTTCAGTTAATTCATGCCCCATTGTTTGCGTGAGGGAGACATACACATGTGAGAAGAAATTCATAGAAATTTCTACCCAAAATGGTGGACAAGAGTTATTAAATGCCTATTTCCTCAGATTTGTTGAAACAGGGAACTTTTTCCTTGTGCATTCCAGTGACAGTTTCTCTGTGTTAAACTTTTAGCCAAATCAATACAAACTTGGGACTGACACGAAAATTACCATAGTGGCAAGAGCTGTTGTTGCCTTGGCAACCCTGACAAAGGTCTAGTGGATGATTCTGAGTAATAAGCTAGGCTGTAGGTAAATTACTATTTGGTCTACTTTGGACTAGTAAGTTAACACCACAGAAAAGCATAGGCTGGCATTTCCTGTCTTGAAAATTCTTTAACTCACTCCTTTCGGCAAAGTATCCCCATGGGCTTTGCTCTGGGTTGGCTCTTTGTGAGTCATATGTGTGATTTGATGGGCTTTGACAGGTCTGCCAGGCCAAAAAAAATTATTTCCAGAAAGCTCTGTCAAAATATAGATGCATTATTAAGGATCTATGACATCTGAAACAAATAGCAAAGAAACACACAAGTAGCATAAAAGAGAAAACATCAGACCAGAACACAGATGGTCTGGGTTCTAGTCCTAAGAAATCTCTAACACAGCTTCTAACCTTGGACAAGTCAGTTACTATTTTTATGTTGAATTTACTATTTATACTTTTATCATCACTATTAGAGTCTGTTTCATTATTTAAATATATGTTCTCCATTGGGAAGTTGTGAGGGTCAAAGTGGGAAAAATTATTTGTACTATAAAGTACTATACAAAGTGTACAAAGCCTCTAAGACAGTCCTATGTCAGTTGAAGAGATGTCACAATGACCACAGCATGGGCAATAACACTGTGCAGAGGTGCAAGAAGGAAGACGATAGGGCTTCCTGAGGACACAACATGGTGTTTGAATCTTGTCTCTGTGGTACTGTGAGCCACTTTCTATCTCAGTCATTCTGAATAACTTGTCAATCATCTGAGAGATGGTTTGTGTTTATAGTGTACAAAAACTATTCTCTCTGCCTGGAGTTTTCTGGCTCAATTTAGTCCCCTGAATCACAGTTTCTCTTCTTGTAAGACCATCTGAATAGGTGATATACCTCGACAGAGAAATAACAATGCATTATGGTATTTGTTCTATTATCATATGACGATTATCTGTACATATTTGCCTTTTCATCTTATTGATATGGACTGAATTATCTTCTCCCCTTGTTGTCCCAACCAAAATATTTATATTTGATTAGTGCTCTATTTGAAGCCATTTAGAGACAGAGCCTTTAAGAAGATGATTAAGCTAAAGTCTCAGCAGATGTGATATGGCCTCAACCTACACACTCAGCCTATAAGAGCCCTGTAGCTTCCACAGTAGTTATTTAGTTAATGTTTGCCTTCTTAAGGCAAAGAGCCTGCCTTCTTCACTTTTGATCCACTAGGACCTAGAAGAAGGCTGTTGTGTGGTACTCATTTTTTGGAGTTGGAATGAAGAACTCTGGACTAAAGAAGACTTATAATGCTGTAAGTAGAGATTAGTGGGCCTTTCTGGTAGATGTTTGAAAGATCTAAGGATGGCAGAAATGTGCAGACTTGACTCATGAAATTCCAGTAGGGGAAAAGAACTTTATCAGGCCCTGAGCTATAGGCAGTTCATGTGATATTCTGGCACACAAGCTGGCACACTCTGCACATATCCTGAGAACTTGGATGAAGCTGAAATTGCCAATAAAAATTTCATCTTCATTCTTTATAGACATAGAAAAATAATCTAAAATTTATTTGGAATAGCAAAAGGCCTTGAATAGACCAATCTATCCTTAGTAAAGAAACTTTCTCAGAAGGTATCACCATTCTGGATATAAAGATATACTACAGAGCCATAGTAACAAAACCAGCATGGTACTGGCATAAAAACAGACAGAGAAGACCAATGGAACAGAACTGAAGACTCTGCTCTTAATTTGAGTAACTATACTTACTTGATCTTGGACAAAGGTGCCAGCAATGTTCCCTGGTGTAAAGATAGCTTCTTTAATAAATGGGGCCGAAAAAATTGGATAAATACTTATAAAAAATGAAAATACACCCACAATTCTCTCACCATGTATAAAAATCAACTCCAAATGGATCAGAGACCTCAACATAAGACCTGATACTTTGAAAACCCTGGAAGAAAAAATAGGAGGAACTATCCATGAGATAGGAGTAGGGAAAAACTTCCTGAACAAACCTCCAGTAGCCCAGGAAATGCAACAATCACTTAACCAATGGGATCATATCAAACTTAAAAGCTTCTGTATAGACAAACATACCTTACTCAGAGCCAATAGACCACCATCAAACTGGGAGATAATTTTTCCAGCTATAACACAAACAGAGGTCTAATATCTAGAACTTACAAAGAACTCAAAAAAAAAAAAAATCAAACAGCCCTCTCACAAAATGGGGCATTGATCTCAATAGAGAATTCACAGAGAAAGAAACACAAATGGCCAATTCTCACTTAAGAAGTGTTCATCATCCCTAATCATCAGGGAAATGCAAACCAAAACTACAATGAGATTCCACCTTACTCCAGTCAGAATGGCAATCATTAAAAAAATCCAACAACAATAGTTGCTGGTGAGGATGTGGGGAAAAAGGGACCCTCACTCACTGCTGGTGGGATTGCAAACTAGTACAACCACTATGGAAAGCAGTGTGGAGACTCCTGAATAAAATGGTTATAGAGCTACCAATGGACCCAGTTATTCCTCTACTGGGCATCTACCCTTGAGATTTCATGCTTCAGCACAGAGACATTTCCTCAACCATGTTTATTGCAGCTCAATTCATAGTAGCTAATAATTGGAATTAACCCAAATGCACATATCTGGATGAATGGATATCAAAGTTGTGGTACATTTTCATGATGGAATTCTACTCCGCTTAAAAGGAAATGACATAATGGAATTTAAAGAAAAGTGGACAGGCTTGGAGCAGATCATACTTAGCGAACTCACATAAGAGCAGAGTCAAATGCTGGATATTCTCCCTTATATTAGGTTTCTACCCAGGTTAAGCTTAAACTCTAAGCAAACCTGACAGAAATATTGAGAGACTGCAAAAAGATGGGAGGAGTGAGAGGGTGGGGGACTTATACAATAAGCGAAACCAGTAATGAATCAAAACCATAAAATCCTTACTTTCATAAGGTAAGCTCTCCAGGACGTTGTGGGTATCACCTGGTAAGAGGGGCCATGAACAGAATGGGAGGAAGAAGCCTAACCCTATGAAAATTTGATCAGACCTACAGCTCCCTGTCCCAGTCATTGGTTCCTTCCCACACTGAGCTGTTGATCAAAGAGAACCATGAGGTCTCTAAAACAAGACAGGCTTCTGTCAATGCACTTGAATACCTGTCCCAGGCCCAAGATCCTGTTGCTGAAGAAACCACAAAAAGTTATCACACAACACTGAGAGACCCTGCAAGATGGTAACCAGCTGCCAGATGGTAGTATGTGTAGTGTTGGAAGGTTCTACATAAGCTGTGAGGGGAAACTGGTTAATGATATTTGGAGAAAGCAGAAACCACTGATATTCCATTTGGACTGACACACGAGAATGCTGAACACACTGCTTTACGGTAGAGATCAGCAAGTCAAGAAGAGATTACCTGTGTAATGGTAGTGCCAATACCTAGGGAGGTAATCAATAGCTTTCAGATTGGCTAAAAGATCCACTCAGTGACAAGGAACCCTTAACTGGAATTGGGATCCAGGGCAAAATCTATGGGGACCAAAAACCCAGGCTCCAAGAGGAAATTTTCACTACTAGAGACTTAACAGAGAGGCTACACCCAATAGAATCTAGCCAAATTAGCAATGTGTGTCTCATTTAACCTATACTCATCTCACTCTCCAATGGAGATTCTGTTTGTATTTTTTAGAAGACAGTGAGAGAACCATTGTCAACCCAAATCCACCAACAAGCCATAGGATGATGACTAACATTCCAGTAAGAGATGAACCACCCCTGGCCTATCATGTAGGCCCCAAGTGAAGCCTATGAAAAAGTGGCTTGATAAACAAGAGACCTATCACCACAGCAAGTCAGATAACCCAGGATAGGTCATTGAGACAGATACCAACAATACCCAACACAAACCAAAGTAGGAGTCCAGAGACACTGAAGATAATAAAGCAGACTTAAATCTCACCCACCATGACTCAGGAAACTGATTGGAAGAGGGAGCAGAAAGAATGTAAGAGCCATGGTACAGAAGAATATCCAGAGACATTGCACCCCTCAGCAACAACACACAAAGCAGGGGTGGAGGAAGGGCTACATCTTGTACAATTCATAAACCCCTACTCCATGGACTGATTCAGGATGTCCAAAGAGGAGGAAAAAAACCAGTGGATTGGGGACAGTAAGGAGGAAAATGGGGGTACCATCATAAGACTGGCTCATACAATGTATCTAATTATGGATAATTTGGAGGGGGAATCTAGGAATAAGCTACAGGAGTCATTGGTGGAAATTAGATGAAAAATGAAAGCTTGGGCTAATGGCTCTGTCACAGAGTGGAAGAAGGCAAAAAAGATTTAGTAGCATGATTTGATTTGGTGCTAAATCCTTAAGCCATTGATCTAGGTCCTTAAATTGTCAGGATAAGAGGATAGAACTGAAGATATGATGGATACGTAGCCTTGTTTTGGAACTTTGAAGACAGAAAAGCATGAGAATTTTTTTCTCTCTAGTTCAAACATTAAACTCTTGCTTAATAATTATTAAGAGTGGGACTATCCAGCTTTTTTTTTTCAAGGTTGACCTGGAATATTGGGACGTTTTGGGCTCCATGTAATGAAGACTTTAAAGAAATTTGCAAATAGTATGATCCAGTAGTTCCTTAAGTAAATAGATTTGGCTGTGAAAATGTACATAGCTATTAGCAAAAAAAAATAGAAATAATTAATATCTTCAACAGTAAATGAATGTATACACATGAGAGTTCATATATTTGATGGGTGGAAAACCATATTTGTATAATACAAAAACTAAAAACAATGAAGCTGCAATGTACAGTGTCACCTGTGGTGATAATCAGATATTGAGTGGAAAAGGCAGATTAAAAAAATATATACACAATATTTTCTGATTTTAACTAAGGTTAAAGCACTTATATTTTATAAAAACAGAATGATATAGTACATGTGAATTGTCTTTTCTCTTTGCTTAATTTTACTTTGGGCCTTTATATTAACATATATTACCTACATGATTAAATTTTTTAAATATGAAATTTTTCTCATAAACCTTTTCTAGACAATATGCACTAACTGCTAATATATTTATTGAGGCATGTTGATCTCTCATTTAATTTTTATGTTAATGATTAAAAAATCATTAATTCTTATTGTTTAAAGCATGAGCTTACACAAATGGTCTATAAACATTTGATCAGCTTGGAGCTCCCCAGCCTGGGTTGGGAACCCTCAAACTCATCTGGCTTTTTCAGACCCTTCTGGACTCTCCACTCTCTGGGTCATTAAAACTGTAACTGTTACTGTCAATGATCTGCTTAAAATAACTGTTAAGGGAGAAGGTTGGGAAACACCTATAAATATGGTATGCAGCTGTGTAAGTGATGGGCTTGTGATCATGTGCCTGAGGCCATGTGCAAATACTGAAGTTCAAGAGGATAGACCTCCTGTCTTTCAAATCACCTTGGAGGCTGTTTAGGGAAGGATTGGGGACTGGTCAGCCCAACCTGAGACACAATACTCAGGGTCCATGGTATGTATGGAGGAATCTACTGCTCAGGAGAAATCTGGGTGCCTCTGATGGGGTTCTAGCCCATCATTTAGAGAAGCCCAGACCAAGTGTGAGAGCTTAGGAGTGAGACCCCACACAATGTTGCCAAGCTCCTCCTTAACCCTTCCCGTCAGAACTTTGCCTTGCCTCTTACAGGATCAAAATGGGTATTGTTAACTCTTGTATCTTCAACATGTATCTACTTCTTTCTGGTGCTTTTTTTTTTTTTTCTTTTCAATTCCATACCCAATACCCTAACAGCAGTTAGGGTTATTTCTTCAGAGGGGGCATTGTGATGGGTCAGGCAGCTCCAGAGAAACCCTCTCCTTGAGTGGGAGGTGTCTAGCTAGAGCTACAACCTAGGGGCTAAAACTGATTGGTCAGTTATGAACCAATCAGCTGTCTCTCTGACTCAACTGGGGAAAACTTAAATTAACTTTCCTAGGAAAAAGCTTTCTTCCCCACATGGCAGGCTGGCAAATGGACCTCTGACTCTCCAGGGACTGCGCCCACCACAGCCTGTGGTGAGGGGCTGGATTTCTCTTCCACCTGAATCTTTTCTTCTCATGATCTTTCCCCTTTCTGCTTGTTTAGCTAAACAACATAAATTCTGTTAAGCTCTCCACATTTTTCTCCCCACACTGGTGGCTGGAGAACTCTGTAACTCCCCATGTTCCCTTAAATAATAAAGGCTCCCACTATCCCTTACTATCTTGTTGTCTATGATTTAATTCTTTAACTTTGTAGACAAGAACTCTGGTACTCCTTACAATTTGGGGTGCATTGGAATTTTTGCTGGGCGCTATCTAAATGCTAACCCCCAGCTCTCCCCGAATCACAAGGACTGGGAGTTAGGAGCTGAGCATGTGGTGGGGAGAGTGACTCTCCCCAGGCCCCTTAATGACACAGCTGGAATTTTAGCACTGTGTCCTCAGACTGTGAGAAAATTCACCCTTGTCAAGCAGTATCTGCCTCTGCTTGGCTCAAATTTCCCAGTGACAATGACAACATTGTTTTTCCTCCTTCCCTCTTTTTCTCACCAAGAAGAGCAAATAAAGGGAGGGGTTGGACAACAGCAAAGTCAAGCTCTAGGCTCCTCTTTCTAAGACCCAAGGTAGCATGTGCTCTTAGTCACAGGAATATGGAGGGAGGGTCCAGCTGCTCCACATGGGGCCAGGGACAAGGCTGGGAGGGACTTTCCTTTTGTTAAGAAAGAATTTTTTCCTAGGTGCTGTGATGAGAGAGATCATTTAAGAATTACCCTTTATGTCGGTTTTTATTGTTTTTCTATGTGAAAATGAAGGGAAGTAGGAGGTAGGAAGCCCCACAGGTAGAGAGGGCCGGCTTCAGACAGGACATCACATCACGCTATTCAGGTCACTGCTGACCACTCCCCCAAGCTAGGAAATCTTTAAAAGTCTGAACTTAACCTTGGGGGGAGCTTTTCAGCCATTCTTCTTCTGTTCGGACGGCTGACCAGGAATTGGTGGGGACCGGTGAGTTATGGCCTCCCCCCTTCTCCCTGATCTCAGGGAGAATGGGGAGAAGGGGAAGGAATCTTCTTTAATACGTGCTAGTTTGTTCTTCACTTTTTGGGTGATTTATGCACTTTGTAATTTCTCAATGACCTCACGGACCACGTGGTGAATTGTTTTTGCCTTTCATTCCACTTTCCCCTTCCCCAATTAAGTTTAGAATAAATGTGTGTGATCAAGGAGTAATCTTGTCCCTGTGTACAATTCTTTCTACATCGGAGGACACGAACTCGGGTACAGAGGGGGAGAAGGTTCAAAAAAACTCTCTCTCCAGGTTGCTTATTAACTATCAGAAACCCGTAACAAAAATACCTAACAAAATAACTAAAAGGGAGAGATTATTGAGTTATTTGGGGGGAGAAATTATTTCACTCAGGGTTTCAAAGCATTCAGTCCATAGTTCTTGGTTCTGTTGCTTCTGAGCCATGGTGACATAGCATCATGGTAGGGATTAATACATTGATAGGTCAGAGCCCTCAGAATCCAGTCACTTCCCAAAAGCCTGTCAGCTAGCAACCAACTCGCCCATACGTGAACTTGTGGGGGACATTTCATATTCAAACCACAACACCCTTACACCTTAAGTATTTTATGATCTATTAGAGGCATGGAGATAACTTGTCTTATTACCAGACAGAATGGGTCAATCACTTAAGAGAGATTCAGATGAAATTCCATTGGTTGTCAGCTAAGGAAGCCCACTTATCTCCCTGGGCCATTTCACACAACCCTGCTAAATCCCTGCCTCTTAACTCCAGGAGATGTCCTAGGGATATTGTGCAATGTTGAAATGTTATTATAGGTAGATCAGGTTCAGAGGCATTTTGAACTATAATTCTCTCTCTCTCTCTCTCTCTCTCTCTCTCTCTCTCTCTCTCTCTCTCTCCCCTCTCTTCTGTTCATACATGTGTAGCAGATGCCTGTGCACATGTGCACGTGTGTATGGAGGCCAGAAATCAATGAGATCAATGTTGGTGACTTTGTGTTTTTTGAAGCTTGTTTATTTTTTTTTTAAGCAGGGTCTTACTCTAGGCCAGGCTGAGCTGGAATTCACTCTAGCTAGCCAGCAGCCCTAGAGATCCCTTTGTGTCTCTGGCACTGAGATTATAAATGAGTGCTACCACCCACCCCCGGCTGCTTCATGGCTGCTGGATTCAGTCCTCAGACTTGTGCAACAACTGCTTTACTCGTAGAAATTCCCATGACAAACGGACAAAGCTGTTTCAGCAAGAGGAGAGTGGAGTTTCCTTTATTGTGATTACAAATTTAGGAATTTAGGAATTTACACCATTGGGCCAAACATAGATAAAACATTGGCCCTGAACCCCAGTTGACAAAGGAATTTTGTAGGGTACAGAGATGTGTACGTGACATCACGCATGTAAATTAACAAATCAGGTAGAACACAAGAAAGTTCAAAGCTTAAAATGGGTTACAGAGAAATGTAGATAAGCCTCTGTTCTCACCTCCTCCCCTACCTTCCTTCTTGATCAAAGCTTGTAGAATTTACAGCCCAAATGGCAGGGCCAGTTAATAAAGAAAGTTAAGTCACAAGTTGCAGTTGGTTTACAATGGTTTCTGGAAGTACAGATGACCCCCATGAACCTTTGAGTGACAGCAAGCATACTCAGACCTCTCTTATCTCAGACCTCAGTTTCTGTCTCTGTCTCCATGTCATCTTCCATATTTGAGTAATATTCCTTCCGTAGTGTTTTTAGCAATATCCTAATCTTCCCTTACACTACCTCTGCTGTCTGAGCCGTAATCTAAGGAGTGGGGTTATTGTTTTAGACTCCACAACTAGGTGACCTTTATTTTCTTCTTTTCATACGAGGCAATACAATATACTCCTGGGTAAAAAGGCTTCTCAATTGCCTGTATCTATCTATCTATCCTCTATCTCACTTGTGAAACACCACCCCTTTCTTAGTGTTGGTTAATGCTTCCAAGTACCTGGCCAGTCATATGATGGTGGCTAGAAGCCTCTTCCACGTTGGGAAAAGAGGTCTTGCCTCCCAGGAAAGGAACTTATTAAGGTGTGCAGTCAGCATCAATCCCCAGAACCAGGTGTTCTACATGAACATTCGGTACCAATGCCTCTACTTTCATAACCACCAAAAATGGCATAAGGTTACAGTAGGACTATAGCTCCTTTGATATATATCCTCCAAAGAGGCCCTATTTTCTTGGGGGTTAGCATGTTAACAGGAATTTTTGAAGCAGAAAGGTCAACATTCAGAGAAAACAAAACAGAATAAAATGCACTTGACTTCTGCACTAAGAGGGCTTGCGTCTCTGCAGAGAAACTGTCAAGGAAGATAATAAATAATGGTTTACAGATACCCCAGGATTCCCTAAGGATTTTAATAATACTTGTCTGTTTCCTTTTGCACCTTTGTCCCTTCCATGTTTCCATTCTTATCATTACCACTGATGCCAACCTCACAAACACAAGCATACAATTATCCAACATTTGCCTCACCGCCTATTGCAGAGTGCGATACTTATTATACCTAAAGGAAAATTCAAACTTCATAACAGGAATCTCGAAAGTTTACCAGCTCTAGAGCGGTGCTCACATGGCCAGGCACACTCAAACATGGCCTACAGGAGTTGAATCTGCTGTTCTGTTTCTCAGGAAATCCTGATTTGCATCTTGAGAGATATCATAATTCAAGATTAAGCACAAATAACTCTTCTCAGAGAAGAATTTGCTGAAGAATTTACCCCCACTCCAACTAAATTACATAGTGTTTTATTGGTACCACTTATCACTAAATATCACAGATATTGACTTGTCCCCTTGCATATTGTCTGGTTTCTGCATACAAGAATGTAAGGAGAGTTGATACTTAGTATAGTTAGTATTGTTCATGGGGCATTATTTTATGGATTCTGTAGTATGTTTTCCTGCTTAATTTTTACACAAGTCAATGAAAAATGAATTATTTTAATCCAATGTCAAAGATGAAGAGACTGAGACATAGAGAGGTAAAGACTTGCCTAAGATCCCAGCCCTTCAATAACTGCTGTGGTGCTCTGTGTGGGTGCAGGTCTCATGGATTCTGTTTCTGAGTCTAACCTTGTTTCTAAAAATACTGTTTGTGTCTTGAAGAGTAAATCAAAGAATGAACAGAGTGTTGAATGTGCTCTTTATTTTACTAGACACTGGAACATTCACTGTAATAAATCATTAGAATTTCTTTGGAAAGAATCATGAAGCAAGTGCATATGCTTTTGGTTTTAGTAAATTTTCCTCTAATTCTCTGGCTAAATCTTTTTAGACATAACTCTACAATCACTCCATTCCCCCCTAAACAACATCAGCCATCTTTATTTTAGCTTGGGTTGTGGAAGGAAGGGAAGACATAAAGCTTCACTTGCTATGGTCCATAAAGTATCCAGAATAATTCCATGCATCATCATTAAAGAACTCTATAAAAGGCACTGAATACTGAGACCGCTCAAGCAATCTGATTACTTAATTAAATCTCTAGAAATGCTCAATGTGCGCCAATTGAAACTGTGCCACCCATGAAAGGAGTGGTGTGCTTTCTTTCTTTTTTTCTTTCCCTTTTTATTTTATAACATTAGTAACAACCTCGGTCCTGGGTTTTCTGGGAGATTAATGACTGGCTAGGCTTTACAGCCTTCCACTGTCTCTCCAGTGGACCATCAACGCCTCCCAACTGTCATTCATCCTTGAAATGTGCCCCACATCTCATGCTGGCTTGCCTAGGAGCATCGATAGTTTTCAAAGCTGGCAGGGATTGGTTTGTGAATGGTGATTTGTAGATTCTTGGAAATTCTGTGGTGATATTGCCATGGCTGAAGAAGATGTCCTGTCTACCCTCACATCTAGCCTTTCCTATACTCAGTGTGTACACAAGGGTTTGCTTTTTTTCACTCCACATTTATGTGTAATGGTTTAACGGAGCTTACGAAAATTTTTTTCTTTGAAGAAAATTTTGTTCACATCTGGGATGTGACTTTTCTTTTTCATGAAGACAGGCTCTCACAATGCATTCTGGGTTGGCCTTGGACTCATGGCAACCTCCCTGCCTCCACTTCTAAAGCTAGGATTATAGGTGTGACCCATGATGCTCAGTTTTTGGATGTTACTACTTACCATTGACTGTGGACATATATTTCTCATGCATCATTTCTTGCTATCCCACAATGAAATGAGGCATGAACCATTGCCACATAACAGAGAAGGAGGCTATAGTCCAATGACCTCAAGTGTGATATTGGAGTTCTGGCTCTGGTAGATCTCACTTTACTACCTGTATTCAGGTTATGGTGTCCTACCAGCCAATGGAGACTGTAGTTTTTATAAATTGGTAACTTTCCTGTTGCATAGTGTCAAATAGGGTTGTTCTAAGAGCTGAGAATGTAATCTCTCTCTCTCTTTGTGTGTGTATGTGTGTGCGTGTGCATGTGTGTGTGTGTGTGTGTGTGTGTGTGTGTGTGTGTGAGAGAGAGAGAGAGAGAGAGAGAGAGAGAGAGAGCTCAGGATAAATGATGCTATTGACCACAATAAGATGAAAGCATTCTCAGTTGGATGGTAATCAAAATTAAGCTATCCTTAGAGATTGTATGGAATTGGTATTTATTTTGAATATGACAGAAATACTTGATCTGGCCAGATCTCATATTTTCAATCTTTCCCAACTGGGACATCCTGTGATGCCATACAAAGAAAAGGAAGTTGATTGGACAGACCTCTGTGAAATTTGATTGCTAGGCTTAAATAAAGAGGACATATTTTAATAATCATATTTTATGATTTAATATTTAAATATAGAGAACATATTTTAAAGTGACAGAGGCATAAGTGACGACATAAATCATTTATCTCATCCATTATCTTCTTCAGAGTAAGGAAAATCAAGGAAGACTAGATAACTTGCTGTAAGTCTGTAAGTTAGTATTGGCTAATTTTTTTTTCTTCTTCAGGTAAGTGGATGAGGTAAATGTCAGCTGCATAAGAGCTACTCTCACAGACTCAGGGAATCACATCAAATTCCAGTCTGGGGGTTGAGACAAACCTGGCTTTGGCCTTGGAGAGCTTAGGATCTAGCAGATGGAGTTTAGGGGTCTTTGTTTTAGCATCAGTCTGCAACCCTTGGAGCATGCTTGTCACTTGGGAGCTGTGTTCTTCTCTGAGTTTACCCCAGGTCCTGGATGGTCCCTTATGTATCACTGGACTCTAGAATGCCAGTGCCATGCACAGGATACCTAGCCGGTAGGTTCTCCTTTTAACCTGCTAAGTTGGATGGAATAAGAACAGACCTTGAAAATGCCCTTAACATAACCTAGGCCAGCATCAGGCCTGGGTGCTCTGCCTACTCTCTGAAGCCTTCTTTTCCCTTAGAGTTTGACTCCAGTGAAGATCTTTTGCGAAGAGATGAGAGAGTAAAGAAGTCAGGACATCCTTTGAAGTCTTCACATCCATCTCCTCCCTCCTCTCCGTGCCTGATTTCTTTTATGTGTGGTGGGTCCTTGGGCCATCTTGCCCTTCACCTGTCCTTGCTGGACTTCAGAAATCCCCCTTAAGGTCAAAGCAAGGAGAGTATAGAAGTGGTCCAAAGTAGTTGCCATCATCAGAGACAGAAGGAAATCTTGAGAAATAAGATTGTTCTGTCAGTTTCTCCAGTTGTTCATTTATATGATCTTATTACATAGCCTTGGGAGAAAACAAACAAAAAATCAAAAGAAAAACAAAATAAAAAACCCCAGCCAGCACCTTGGACCTCCAGAGTCCATGGTAATTTATTTTCCTTGCAGAGCTTCTCCTGTGGCTCCTGACTCCGGAGGACTTGATTTGCCATCAATATTTAAAATGAAAATAAAGCAGTCCTTAAAAATGAAGATCACTTAAAACACAGTGCTACTTGAATGTCAAGAAGCCATTATGTTTAATAGCATTTTTAAACTCTTAAAGCTGAGTGGTTACTTTTTATTTTGCATTTAGTCACTCATGGGAGACATTTACGTAGTCTTCTATGCTACAATAGTGATGCTGCTCATAGAGAAGATTCTTGTTTTGAATGATGGTCTCGTCTATGCAATGTATCTAGTATCATCTATGCATATCCTTCAGAGCAGAGAAAATGCACACACCGTTAAGGAATGCAAGTGCTGTGAAACTCGTGCTCATAAAGCTACAGAATTGTGAAATTAAGAAATGTGATAATTATTTTGAGTTGGCATATATGTTATGTTTTAAACACCTTTGGGGAATGAGCAAAATTGAAAACAAAGAAAAAGATCTTTAAATTATCTAATCAGTAAGTTTAGAATAGCAACATTTCTGTGATATAAATGTTTGAGTATAAAAATCTAGAATATAGTTTTTAATCTCCTAAATGTTATTTTACAATCAAGTTAAAAAATATTCACTCTGGAATGTGGGCAAACTGGGAGCCATTTTTTTAGAGTTCTTTGTATGTGGGTATAGGCACAGTGCATGTGTAGGGTCTGAGGCAAACCTTATGGCGATCTCTCCTTCTACCTTCATTGAGACAGGGTGTCTTGTGGCTTTGCCACTGTGTGAGCCATTCTGGTTGGCCCATGAGCTTCCAGATTCTTCTGGCCTGACTTCCGATTGCCAGGCATCACTTTGTGTCCAGTTTAGGACGTTTAGAAGCATTCCTGGCCCTTATCCGTTGAATAGGAAAAGCAGCTCATCCTCTCTTTCCAAATATTGCTAGAGGTCCCCTGTGGGGAACCAGGTGAAGATGCGGCCAGGTGCTCTTGAAGATGTCTGACCCAGAATTGCAGGGAGGTGCTGGGGGAAGGTCCATCCTCAAAGCTCTGGAAGACAGCTGGGACTATTAGGCGCAGAGCATGTGCTATGCCCTGGGAGCACCACACACACCCTGTCACTGAGGGCTGACTTCAGCAGGTGGACCAATGAAAACCAGGGAAGCAGTGTAAAGAGGAGATTTGAGGCAATGAACAAGTGTCTGTTACACAAAAATAATCTGGCTTATTTTCACAACTACTCTCTGAGGCACGGAGAAGGTAAGTAAATAGTCCAAAGTCACTCAGCTAATCTGTCACACAATCATTTCTTTCCTGGTTCAAAGTAATAGACAATGAATAGCATAATAAAGAATGCCTTCCTTTCTGCAATCCTAGAACTGTCCAGAGTTAACAAGTACCTACAATCCACATATGTTTTCTGTTTCTTTCTGATGCCTCACAGCTTGTCACCAATGCAGGGGAATGCTGAGAGGACTGCTTTCAATTTTTAATCTAAAAATTAAGAATAAAATATATTTCTCCCCAATTACAATTTACAACTGTATTTTTTTAGTATTGATAACTTCTGGCCACTTATGAGTTAACTAGGCTTTTCTTGCTAATTTAGAGAAGTAGTTATAATGTCTGAAATTATTTCTGTTGAAAAATTCATCCTGAATACTAAACAGTTGGCTTACAAACCAACTTTTAGAATTGAGGACATTTCTAAGCTAGGGGTTGTCTGTGTTATAAAACCAACACTATACTTTTAGGTGATTTACTTCTTCCAGGAGGCTTGAAGTATTTATTCAAAGTTTCAGCTTGCTTGTTGAATTTCTAATAATAATAAAATTTATACAAGTTCTAATGTTACAGGCAAGAAAATGACCAAATCTAAGAATATATAAAATGAGAACTACAATGCACTGCAGGGATTTACCTATCATAAGACATCTATATTCTATTTTTAAAAATATTTTATTTTTTTCTCTTTTTTAATATGTTTATTATGAATAAGTATGTACATTGTACGAACAAATCTTGTGAAGGTGTCCCCATTTCCCTCCTCTCTGTCCCCTACCCACTGGGGTCCTTCCTCGGTGCGCATACTGGATCTGTCCATAGGTTAGGGGGATATGAACTACACCACAGGTAGCCAGTTTTTCTTTCTCTTTTTTTTGTTCCCCCTTTGTGTATTGTTGCTGAGAGGGTCAAGTCTCTGGATATTCTCCAACACCATGACTCTTACAGTCTTTCCACCCCCTCTTCCTCGTAGTTCCCCGAATCATAGTAGGTGAGTTTTAAGTCTGCTTTATTGTTTAGATCTTAAGTCTCTCTGGATCTTTGCCCTGGGTTATGTTGGGTATTGTTGGTGTCTGTCTCCATTGACCTTTCATAGGTTATCAGACTTGCTGTGGTGATTTGTCTCCTGTTTGTCACTTTCTCATAGGACTCATTTGGGCTCTGTGTGAAGGCTAGGTGTGGTTTGTCTCCTGCCAGGAACTCAGCCATCATCCCATATCTTGTTGGTGGAATTGGGTTATCCCTGGCTCTCTCACTGCCTTCTGAAAAATATAGAATCTCCACTGGAGAGTGAGATCAGAATAGGTTAGATGAGATACACATTGCTAATTTGGCAAGATTCTATTGGGCGTAGCCTCTCTGTAGCTCTCTGGTAGTGGAAATTTTCCTTTGGAGTTCAGGTTTTTGGTCCCCATAGAATTTTGCCATGGATCCCAATTCCACTTACGGGTTCCTTGTCACTAAGCAGATCTCTTAGCCAAACCGTGAGACATTGATTACCTCCTAGGTTTAGTGCCACTATTACGCAGATGAGCACTTCTTGACTTGCTGGTCTCTTCCATACGACCCTGTGTTCTGCATTCTTGTGACAACTGTCTTTATTGTGTATCAGTGGTCTCTGCTTTCTCCAAATATCATCGACCAATTTCCCCTGGCAGCTCATGCAACACCTTCCAGTGCTACACATGCTACCATCTGGGAGCTGGTTACCATCCTGAATCTAGAAGAGTCTCTTGGTGTTGTGTGATGACACTCTGTGATTTCTTCAGCAATAGGGTCTTACCTTAGGCTTGGGACAGGTATTCAAGAGTTTTGGTATTCACCTTGCATAGTAAGTGTGTTTAACCATTGAGCCATCTCCCCACTCTAGTGAAAGTTTTGCTCATTCAAGGAGCCTCCTTACTGAGTGATTCCCTTGAAGATATGATGGTGTGAACATCTATTTAAAAGAAGGTAAAAAGTGTTACTGCTGTAATTTTTCACTTCTAAGAACTAGTACCTGTGTAAATGCATTTATATCAAGATTATTCAAAAACTGCAGAATACAGCCACAAAGAATCTTGATAGAAATAGTTTTAGCTCTCCATAATTTTTGCTCTGTTTAAGGACTGCCTGCAGGAATTTGAAATCAAGATGATTGACATTACTAAGCTTTTCTCAATGCTGCACACATGTTTTTTTTGAGTACTCTGCATTCAAAACATAATTGTTCCCTGCTTCTGCAAAGGTTTCCCTTCCATAGAATTGCACTTTCCTGATAAATCTGATTAAATAAATTAAATGAACTACTCACTTATTCTTTGAGTTTGCAAACTTTGAAAAATTAACAGGTTTTTACATAGGCATACATAGTGCAGCTCTACATAGTACTTAGTAAAGTGGATCATAAGTATACTATTGAAAACACAACTGACGTTGTTCTCCCTAAAGAAGGGAAGAAGATGCCATGCCTAGCTCAGGGGCCATCAACTGCATCAAGCATACACCTTTGATCCTTGACAAGGCAACTGGTTCTTGCCAGCTCTGGCTAGTCCTTCTCTAATGTATGAATTGCCTTGGGTAAATGGTATTTTCCTTCCAGTGTTTTGCACCCACAGTAAATGTTGAGAGAGAGCACAATTCTTGGGCTGGTGTCCATTCCAAATCTTCTGTGGTCATTATGTTTTTAATGAATATATACATACATAAACAAGTACATATGAATGTAAATGCCAATTTGGTACACTACATCACATTATTATGTATTTATATATTATAGTCATATTAGGAGTGTTAATTATATTCATGATATATGATGCACTACAATGGTGAATTTGTTTCCAAGCTTTTTATAAAGAAGTACCAACTAAGCTTTCCTGTGATATATGCCATTTATGAGCACATGTATTATTTTAGTGGTAAATCCATGCCACACTACAGAAAATACTTCTGAGTTTATAAAAGTGCTGCAGCCTAACAGCTGCTTGGCTTAACATAACTTATTGACTATATGGCAGTTATTTTTTTATAAATGTTCATGCATTGATCAATGGAATGACTGCAGAGTGGCTATAAACCAAAATGGGAAGGAAGTGTAGAAAGAACAGAAATCACCATAGACGATAGAGTGGCAGACAAAATATCAGAAATAATCCACTCATTTCCAGTTTTCTTTCTAAATTAAACCATAACTCACTGTGTCTGTTGTCACCGGGAGTTATCAACCTTAAATATGTGGCTGATCACTTTCTTTTCCCTGAGAAATTTTGGGGGCGTTAAGGGAGAAGGAGGCAGTAAAGTCTTACACATTCTGATCAGGTTTCTTCAGGGTCAGCTGCTGGAAGAATGTCTTCTGGGTAAATTTCCACTCTCTCAGCAGGGAGTGTTTTGCATGAACCAACTCCTAGGAGAAATGTTATTGCATACAACAAAGCCCAGGCGGTGGTTCTTATTAAACTGACCAAGGCAGGCAGGAGACACTGACCTTGGGGTGGCAAGAAGGAGGGAAGAGGACACAAATTTACTTTCTAAAAACTGACTATAGCTCTCTGGAAATGAAAAATCTCCTCTCTGTTTCCATGTGATAGTTTTGTATAAAAGTATTTGCAAAGTGACATAAGGATGTTCTAGGATTAAATGAAGACTCTTAGTCAAAGGAGGAAAAACAAAGAGTCTCACAGAAAAATCTAACAAAGCAACTTTCGTTACCTACCACTGTTGGTTATACTACCAGCCATCAATGATAAAGGACATGGCTAATTTCATAAAAGCAATACTTTCTCACCACCAGAAGTCAGACTTAAAAATATGCTAATTTGAAAGGAAAGCCATTTCTAACCTGGATCTGAGTGTTTTAAAAACAAGACAGCCTAAAGATGGAATCTTTTCACATTACCTAAAACAACTTGAACTGCAATACCTTTCCTTTGCAAAAAGGTCAAAGCTTTGCAGACCATCAATGGTAGTGTTTCCAGTTGTTTTAGGGTTGCTTCTTGATCAAATGACACAGGTCTGCAGTGTGTGCACTTTAATTATCTTTCTTATTATTACAACATGCACCCGGGTCCTAAACTTCCCAGGATTTATTGATAAGGGCATCATGTGCTTGTACTACCTCATTTTATTGCTGTTTTTATAATGGTTTCCAACTAATAAAATGTTATCTTATTCATTTTGTTTGTGTGTAATAAATCAGATGCCTTCCCCTTCTTCTGCAAGGCAGATATGGGTGTGTGCTGGTGGGGGAGATTGTCTCGGTGTGTTAAAGCCATGACGTCCTTTGAATACAAATAGGAATTAGTACAAGAGCATTTCATTAAGGAAAGTATTGCTGTTTCTGCATGACCCAGGGAAATTAATATTCTAAATACAAAATCACGTGACTTTGGTTTGTGCCTCCTTCCAGAAACTGAAGCCGTGAAAAAATATGTGGAATAAACCCGAGACTTCTTCTCTGTTCCTCTGAGAAGAATTATTTCTTTGCTAAAGGAAATAGATATGATGGAGTAAGCAAGCTTTCTGCAGGTTGTAGGCAGCTTTAGGTACTGGATGCGGTATTTATTCAACAGATATACACAAAGCCTATAGGAGAGGTGGGGGAGAGAAAGAGACATGTTCCCGACCACTACAGCAACCAAATTATGTCAATGCCTAGGCAAGTTGAAAGTCAAGGGAGTGTGTAACATTGTTTCAGTCACTTCTTGTTTCCTTTCTTAAAGGAGCACTGGCATATTGGCAGACAGGTCACACACAAGCACAAACAGGGACCATTTGGGGCACAATGGGGAGAGCAGGAAGGAGTGAGGAGGAACAGGGAGGGGCGAATAATAAAATATAATGATATAAAACGGCACCCCCATCAGCCCTCAGCTAAGGGAGTGTGGGGGATGGTAGAGTGAGGAGAGTGGGGAAGGGGAGAGCGGAGGCAATGTGCTACCTTTCTATTGAGCTTTGAAAGCCTTGGCAGTCATGGCTTGTGCCCAGGGGTGAGCAGGGTCATTCTCTGAGAGAGTGCTTCGTTTTTGGACATAAAGAAGGTGATATCCAGTGCTTATTGCAGGAAAAGTAGCTTCAAGGCCGATGGTGTGTACTAGTATGTGCCTTGCGTGGCATCTTTGTGACCTTTGTGAGTTGGGATTATAGCAATTTTCAAAGGAGGGCTATAGTGTACAGTCACCTCAGGAGCATTTGTGGTGGTTTGAGTTTGAAATGCTCCCCCTAGCCATCTGGGTTGTTGTTAAGTCTCGTACTCAATCTCCAGCCAGTAGAATCTTTGGAAGGTGGAGGAGATCTTTCACTGGGATTGGATTTTGAGATTTACCAGTCCAGCCCACTGGGTGTTTGGAGCGAGCTCACTCCTTCCAGCTGCACGAGTTCCCTTGACGATGTAAGCCAAAATAAGCCCTTTACTTCCATGTGAAGCTTTCGGTCAGGTGGTTTTGTCCAGCAATGAGAAAGTAACTGCATCTTCCTTCACATCTTTTATTTTCAGCTAACCATAGCCAATCTTGGTTGGAAAATACTACCTAAAAACCCATAATTTGTCTGGCAAGTGAAATCCCAGAGCAGGGCAGAGTAACAATGCTCACTCAGAAAATGTGCAGGTTAGAGTAGTGTGGGTTTGAGCTTCCTTTGAATCCTGGCTCTGATATTTGTGAGTTGTGTGACTTCAAAAAGTTACTCTACTTTGACCCTAAGATGATTAATACCTGTCACTTAGGGATGCTTTGCAGAATTCAATTAGATAATGAAGACTGCTTATGTATTATACATAGTATATTGTCTGACTGCAAAATAGATAATACAGCATATTATACAGAATGCACTGACTAGCAGCAATTGACACTGTAAATTATATTTGATATTGAGATATTTTACTCACATGAAATATTCATTTTGTATTCATTTAACAAGCTTTAGCCATTTTGGCAACCCATCTCCTAACCACTTTCCTATTTGAACAGAAGCTCAAGGAGAGATCGTTCATTCACTAACAGCTAGATCTTGAACCAAAATTTGTGTGATGAACATGCTTCTCTTTGAATCATGAGAGAATGATTCAGTGACCAGGGCAGTCAGACATCTTTGGTCGTAGCCATGCAGAAGTGTGCAGGGTACCCGAGTCAAACAGTCTAGAGGGTGGAGAGGAGCACCGGGCCTGCGGGCGGAGCAGAATCGTGTCTTAGTAGACTTCCTTGGCAATTCCTGACCCTAGAATTCCTTGAGCCTTCTATGTACTCCTTTCTATTTAAGGCTATCAGAGTTAATTTCAGTTGCTTGCAACAAATGACTCAGGGTAGAACAACAAATGTTAGAATTCCTGAAGCAGAGATTTGAGTTCTATACTTTTATGACATTGACAGAATACTTGATGAGGTCTGAAGGTTATTTTTCCTAGTAAAGAGTAAACCAGAAATAGGCCACCCCGGGCCAAGATGGCAGCAAATATAGGCAGACTCAAGACCCATCAGAAAGCAGACTGCCTAGACGAGATTTATCTGCCACATCTGCCAGGGTCCAGGAATTATTACAGGGGAGTGGCAGATTAAATAGGAGTGCTGCTCACACTGCTAGTCTGAGAATCTCCACAGGGAGATGACAGTCTAAGCAGGCATAAGTAGAATTCAGAGGTGGCCACCAACCATTGCCACCCTCTGGTCAAATAGCAAGTTCTCTTAGGCCTCTCTGGTCCATCCATTAAAGATAAGTTTGCTTTTCTTCCTCCTAAACCCTCCCTCCTCATCACTCTCCACACTTACACAAAGCAAGGGAAGAATGAAACTCAAGAGTAAAATCTGCCAGACCTCAGAAAGTCTTTTACTCTCTCTCTCTCTCTCTCTCTCTCTCTCTCTCTCTCTCTCTCTCTCTCTCTCTCTCATTTGCAAGGGGAGAAAGAAAATTCTAAAATCTAGCTGCTCAGCTCACATCTTCTTGAACATTAAAGGAATTCAGTCTGAAACTTGAGGAAAATCAAAGTAGCTATTCTTCAAGAAAAGATTAGTTAACAAATTCAGCTCGTGGTTCAATAAGAGACCTGAATATAAATGAATTTAAAATGTCAAAGGATTTCAGTGGACAATTCATAGAATCCAGAAAAATAAATATTGAGGAAAACTATTCTTGAGCTCTCGCAGCGTGAAGCACAGGTGGGTAGACGTCCTGCTTCCTGAAGTTGATGGTTTTCTCCAGGTGGATGACACGTGAGCTAGGTGACAAGGGCAGTTTTTGGTTCCCTCTCTTTCCGGGTTAGTTTTGTGCATGTGCCATGGACAATTGTGTGTATGAAAAGTTCCCTTTTGTTCAACATCAAGGAGAAGCTAGTTAGAAGTCCTATTTGTGTTTGGAGCTATGGCTGGAGTTTTTCTCTTTTCTGCTCTGTGAGGATATTGCAGCTTTGGGCATGAGGGAAGAGTGGGTAGATGGCTGTGGGGCCAGGCATGAAGTCTGAGAGCTGCTTCCACATCTGATTTTTATGCTCTACATGTGGACGTCTTTTACACACACAACATCTTGGGTGTGTAGAAAACTACGGATTTACAAGGTGTTCACTGACAGAACATAGTGTGTAGATTCTATATTCATACTATGAATGAAGACAACTGGACAGAAATCATTTTCCCTATTTTATGCTTGTTGACACATCACAGGGCGAGTTACCTGGCTCAGTCTCACTAAATAAGATGCAGGCAAGAGGATGACAGGAACCCATAGCTCCTGTCCCTGGACCAGGTGTTAATCTGCTACTGCCGTGGCAGCTGCCTGCACGTCTGACCAGAGCCGTCACCTTCACTACAGTCTGTGTTGAACAGTTTGCCAGTTCTGCCAGGCCTCATCGTGCCTGGAGGTGAGCCAAACACATCTATCTGAATCCACCCAAGTGCCCCAAACAAAAGAGGTCACTTGGCCTTCAAGCAATACCCTGGTCACAGAATTCTGAGACCTGACTCTTCACTCACTAATTTAAATCGACTTAGAGTTACAGGTTTGTCTTACATTAGGTTGGGATGAGGACTGTTTGCCTCATGGGATTGTCCTGATCACTAAGGGAGGAAATTAATGTGAAATGCTTTGTAAAGGATAAAGAACTGCATCAATGTAATTTATTCTTATATTACACAGAAGTTACTGTGTGCCAAGCCCTGCTTCAAAAGCTTTACAAATATTAGCTTAAGTAATCTTCACACTAACCCTAGGAGATGTTTTATTATAATAATCTTTATTTTACAGCTGTGGAAACTGCTTGGCTGTGTCACTCAGCTGGTGCAGGCAGAGCTGGGAGTTAAAACCAGGTAACTGGTCCTGACCAGGACTGACATAATTGGCCATGACCCCAGGCAGCCTCTGATGTGTGTTAGGATTAGAGATGTGGCAAAGAAAAGCAACAAACTGATTTCAGTTTTTCTTTTGTATAATCTTGTGGAAAATAGAATGAATTAAGGAATGCTGAACATAAAAAGAAATCAATAAATTAGAAAACAGGTGTAGAAATGACAGGAACTTTCATTAGCTGGTTGTTTAAAATGACCCATACGAGAAGGAAACTTTGTGAAGTTTCATGAAAATAAAGAACAGAGCTAGAAATAATACAAGATGTGGTCTCTAGAGAGCAGACCTGAAAAGGAAGAACATATTGTGTACAATTCTGCAGCCAGAAATGGGTGCTAATATTCCTGCATCACCTCCATGAATTCATTTTGCTCCCATAAATTTTCATAGAAAATTGATTTGGAGGACCCCAGTGTTAGGGCTGCTTGGCCGGTCCTGCCCCCGTGGGGCGGCACCTGTCCAGCGGTGCCCAGGTGAGGGGGGCTTTGCTCGAAAGTGGAGGGCCCTCACCTTCTTCGTGGCACTGCCAGGGGTGGCGGTGAGCATGCTCAATGTCTTCCTGAAGTCCAAGCACCGGGAGCACAAGAGTTCATCGCCTACCCCCATCTCCGGTCCGTTTCCTTGGGGAGATGGTAACCATTCCTTATTCCACAACTCTCATGTGAATCCGCTTCCGATGGGCTATGAAGATGAGTGAAGAGAAGCTGGACATTCGTCTCCCAGGTAGCGGGAACTGCAGCACTGCTTTGGACCATAACCCTGCTCATGGACCAGAAAAGTGTATGGGGGCCTTAGCTTACCCCTCCTCGGATCAAATGATAACTGTTATACTGATCTCGCATCCCTTTGCTTGTGGAAGGAGATGGCTTAAATAAATAACTTAATCTTAAAAAAAAGAAAATTGATTTGTATATTGTCTTAGTTACTGTACTAGTTGCTGTGACCAAGTACCTGACAAGAAGCAGCTTAAAGATGGAAAGGACATTTTAATTTATGTTTCAGGGGCAGTAGTCCATTGTGATGGTTAAGTTTTGTTGTCAACTTGAGTTTTTAAGTAATCTTGGGTGGGTCTCTGAGGATGTTCACAGGAAGGCAGCCTCTCAGTAGGGGGCAAGATGTAAGGAAGCTCAAAGGAGCTAAAAGTAAACATCCTTTCCTGTGTGGGCAGTGCAGGAAGGAAATTCCAGAGACTCGGGAAGCCATTAAGTCTGGGATAGAATGCAAGACCCCACACTAAGCCTATGTAAAGGAGAATAAATTCTCTCCTTGGTCCTCCTGCCTGTTTGCTGTTCCATGTGTATGGTGTAGGTGATGAGTTTCTCTCTCTGCTTGGACCTGTGAAAGAGGAGCAGCCTTTTTTGCATTCTGAAACTTCCCCTGTATCTATAGTTACAAATAAATCGTTTCCTCCCATAAATTGTGCCTGGTTTGAAGATTCATCCCAGTGGCGTGTGGCTGACTGCAACATCCATCATGGCAGGGAAGGTGTGGCTGCTGGAGCTCAAGGCTGGCTGGTCACAGTGCATCTGGTCAGGAAGCAGAGAACAAACAGGGAGTGCAGCTGGGCAAGAAGACCTCGAGTCCTACCCTCCAGCCAGACTTCACCTCCTGTTGTAGTTAGCCACACACTGCTGGGATGAATCTCCTTAAACCAGGCACAGTTTATGGGAAGAAATGATTTATTCAGGCTACAGATCCAGGGAAGTCCATAAAAGTGAAAGAGGCTGGTCCTCTTTCACAGGTCCGAGCAGAGAGCAAAAACCCACCAGCCACACCACACACACACACACTAGCAAACAGGCAGGAGGGCAAGGAGAGAATTCTTTCACCTTTATATAGCCCTAGGGTGGAGTCTTACAATTCTATCCCAAACGTAATGGCTTCCTGAGTCTCTGGAATTTCCTTCCTGCACTGCCCACACAGGAAAGGATGTTGACTTCTAGCTCCTTTGAGCTTCCTTATATCCTGCCCCCTACTGAGAAGCTGCCTTCCTGTAAACATCCTCAGAGACCCACCCAAGATTACTTGAAAGGT